>ML779434.1:633809-648913 GCA_009831015.1 Picea engelmannii | reverse complement strand
TCTGATTCTGAAAATACTGGTAAAAGACAGATCATCGACGCAGACCCCACTGCTATTGTCGCGACCGCAGCAATTCAACCAGAAGAACCAACAGATCCAGAAGAGGGGGAGCGCCTTTTTCATTCACAGATGTGGGTGAAGGGTACCTCGCTGCATTTTATTGTTGATAGCGGAAGCCAGAAGAACCTCATCTCAGCAGAGGTCGTCAAACAGTTGGGATTGTCGACAACACCGCACCCGCAACCATACAACATCGGGTGGCTTCGCCAAGGACGAGATCTTCGTGTCAGCCAGCAGTTTCGATTATCATATGACATCCAACCCTTCAAGGATGAGGTATTATGTGATGTTGCCCCATTGGATGTCTGGGATGTTCTTTTGGGTCAACCATATATGTGGAAACGCCATGCTATCTATGAGTCTCGACCTCGTAGTGTCATTATTACTCTGGGGGGTCATCTCTACAAGATACCAGAGGTAGTTCCAACTACTGCTCCACCTAAACAGTGTCGCAACGTAGTAGCTCATACTATAAAATTCATCTTCTCCACAATCTGTTCAAAGGGTGAACAGAAGGATACTGCAGCCACCACAGCTTCGGCCAAAGCACCTTCTATCCAACAGAAGCAGGTCGACAAGGTTGCAGCAAAGCACGGAGATTCCTTCTGCGCACATTCATCTAAAATATCCAGACTGGTTAAAAATGTCCAAACCTTCCAGCCACAGGTTCGTGACAGATTTCCACAAACTAAGCAGCGCAACTTCTCCCGCAATACAAGCAGCTCACCAAGATGCAGATTCAACAAATGTTTTTCCCTCTCCCCCAGGAACTCAACGCAATGGATACCATTTCTTCCTAAGGAGGGAGGATTGATCCAAGTGGATATGGGTGGCCACCCACCTTTTCCAAATGGCTCAAAACAGTTTTCTGGCCATTTTAGCAATTTACTATTTTTAGCAGGTTTTAACTTCCGAGGCCATTTTGAGGGTCCAAATGAAGGTTTTTAGAGATCAAGGTTCTTAATGATATATTAAGGCATAATTGAACCCCCAAAATGAATCTCCTCGACAATACCTTTCCAACGAGCTATCACACACCTAAAACGAAGATCGTATGCAAAAGTTACGACCCCGGGAAGTTGATGTACTCACTTACCCAAACGGGGCCCACGTGACTTTTAGCGCTTCATCTCCTAGGCTTAGGTTTTTGGATGTCTAGGACTTTCGGCATTCCCGTTTATTGTAAAAGGGCCTTCAGATCCTCATTGTAATCATCTTCTTCCGAATGTGAGTAGTCGTCACATCTCTTCTCAGAGATAAGCTGCCACCATTCTAGCGAGTCTTTCGCTCTGTATTTTTACAGTCTTTGTACATTTCTTTCATTAATAGAAATCATGTATTACTGTATATTTGTGTTTATGGTTGCATATCTGATACATTTCTGTTATATTATTGAATATCTGCGATATCTCTATGCATTTCTTTATTATATCTCCGATCTCATTTCATGCCAAAAATAATCCGGATCAAAGACACTAGTGTCCACAGCCTTGGATTTGGCTTGGAATCTATCAGACATTTTCCCCATGATCCTCAACAAGTAGAAAGGGATATTCATTTCATATTTACTAGTAAAATGAAGTAGATGCCTTATATGGTACTAGTATAACATATTAAACCTTCCCTCACATGTAAAGTATCTCTGGATGATATTCAACATCTTGTCAAAATCTTCAACTAGATGAGTTCTAGGCACTCCCTTGAACAAGTTGTTAGTCTAATAATCTGGTATGAGTAAGTCCTTGGAGAAGGCAGCATTCAAAGTCATGGATTTAAACCATCTCTCCCCAGTGTTAGGAATCCATGTGGGTGCTGCAATAGAGGCTTCATACACCTCAAACTCCAGGTCTACTACCTTAGTCTTAAGGCCATCAAAATGTAGGGTAAATTGCCTTGACACTTTAGGATGTCCCCTCTGCATGTTTTGGCAAAAAGAGAGGCATCCCACCCTTTGAAAAACTTCCCTAAGCATTGGCTCTGCATCAAATAGGTGCATTTCTGGGGGTTCAGTTATGACCACAGTTCCTCCCTTATGAGATTTATTCTTTTGAGGTGTCTCCATGGGTCAAGACGAGGGATCAAAATCTATGGTGCAGTGAAGTTTTTTTTGAAGCAAACGGAGTTAGACTTCAATGGGAGAATGGCAGTGAATAATGGTTTCTCTTTCCTACAATTCTCCTCTAACTCACCTTGTTTTGACAGAACACTGTTTTGATGGCTTTTGAAAGGCAAGAAATGCAATTTCCCCTCCCCTTACTATCTGTAGATATCAAACTGAAGAATGATAATATAGTGAAAGGAAAATTTCTGCAATGGTCTATGAATATGTGGAAAATAACACTCCATTCTAAATAGTAGAGAAAACAGAGGAAATGTAGCGAGGTTTCAGCAGCGGTTTTTGGTAGTGCAGTGCGCACACAAGGAATAAGTGTTTGCATGGGAACTCAACACTCGGGAGAAAGATGAATTGGTGTCTTGATAACTTTAAACCAAGTGACAATGGATGCAAGTATGTGAGAGGGAAAATATGGATGGAGAGGGATGAAGGAGGGAGCGATTTGCAGAAACGGTCGCTACCAAAACTCAGGCAACAGCTATCACAAGAATTCTCTATGCAATGGAGGGAGCTCAAGGAATACCTAGAGGAGTAATGACAATTTGAAGCTCTACAACTGGTTAGGAGACCACTTCTACCACCTCATCTTCCAAATCTACATTAGCAGTTGATCCTGTAGAGTTGTCTAGAACTGTTCTTAACTAGCAGTTTCAGCAGCGCTGATTTTGAGAACATTCAAATCTTTGAAACTGTTAGCAAATTCATTAAAACCAATTCTTTGAATACATCTTTTAATGAACCATGGTGCTGAAAACAAGGTAGAACATGACCTTGGTGAAATGATGACGAATCATGGAAAGGAATAAATGACAAAGATTGTGCTACGGAAACTCCTAGTGAGTTAGCAACGCTCTTTTTCAAAAAGGATGATTTGACCACCTTTAATCGGACATAGGGACAACATGGCAAGGATATAAAGGTATGATTGAAAAGAGTGACATGTCAATTCATGTATGTCATGGGATGGATTAGGCTTGGTGTCAAGTCATGAGGTGAGTCAAAACCATAAGCCATAAAATGAACCTAGGCTAAAAATCTATGTGAGGGTCAAACAATGAGCCAACACTCAAACCTTTATTTGTTCAAGCTAACCTAAGTAAATCACACTAAGAAAATAAAGCAAATTTGAATTCTAAAGGCTTAAAAACTTTAAACTAAGGGCTAAAAGACCCAAGGCAACTTAGTGTGATAACACAAGGATACTTAGATTGGGAAAGAAAAATTCCCTCCTTAGTTTGCAATACTTGGAGGGCAAGGAAATAGTGCAAATAGCCTAAGTTGTTCATTTCAAATTTCTTATTAATGTTGTTCTTCACATGGTTTAGAAGTTTAGGCTCATTACCAATGAGGATAACGTCATCAGCATAAAGAACAAGGATTATGATATGACTTCCTACTTTCTTGGTATAGACGTTAGGATTAGAAAGGAATCTAGAAAAGTCGATGTCAAGATGAAAGCTATCCATTTTGGCATACCAAGCTTGAAGAGCTTGTTTAATACCATAAAGATATTTATTAAGGCCACAAACAAGGATAGAGTCATTCTAGGCACATCCATGAGGTTGTTCGATGTAGAATTCTTCTTGCAAACTCCCATGCAAGAAGGAGGATTTAACATCTATCTAATGTACCTCCCATTTATGTGAGGCAACAAGGGATAGAACAAGGGGGTTGGAATTCATTTTGGCTATGGGGGAAAATGTTTCATTATAGTCAATGATTTTAACTTGAGAGAACCCTTTGGAAACTAACAGGGCCTTGAGTCTTTCAACACTTCCATCTGATTCATACTTAGTTCTATACACCCATTTACATATGACAAGTTTTCTTCCTTTCGGAAGAGGTACACAATCCCAAGTTTTTTTCACCATTAAAGAGAAATACTCTTCATTCATATATTTATCCCAATCTAGTTGACCTTAATATTATACAATTGTTTTTAGATCATGAGTCTCTGAAACTTGAGCCAAAAGAGAAGAGAAACTTCTTTTTGTTCCTTCTCATTTTTATTTTATTTCATGCATTGTAATTTGAGGGGGGGGGGGGGGATTAGGTTTTCCCATGATTTTTTCCCTCTTTCCTCGTTTATTTCAGTGTATATTTTGTATTTGGGTACCTAACATGGCCTCGTTGTCGAGACCCATTCTTTATTTTCACCATAGCGATGTTCAGGGGGGTGTTGGAGTTACTTCACACATGCCTAGGATTTATTTTTCCTAAGGTTTTTCTTTGTTTATTAATCATTATTTAGTCTCCTATATTTTAGGAAGAATATTCCTCTAGGGAGAATATTCTCTTCATTTTTCACTTCAGTTTTATCAGTTGAGTGGAGTCTAGTTTCTACATTGGGATTATCAACATGCAACATTGGGATCATCACCAGATAATGCGCATTTTCCTTGGGATCATCACCAAACTAGAACATTACTCATGATTTCCTAATATACTCCTCACTTCACTATGTTTCAGTCAATTAACTAAAGACTGATAGACTAGTTAACTTAGACTAGGTGGCACTTCACTCCCATAACTGCCTGAGAGACTAGACTGGGTAGAATTTTACTCCTATAAATGTTGGTGTGTGTCCAGATCACTCTAGACCACCACTATGGTGCATTAGTTACTCATGTATCATATATTGATTGTAAATTATTCACGCTTTGAGTGTGGAATACAATTAATGAGAATTATTTCATTCTTTCTCTCTTGCTTCTTCTTTCTCAATTTGTCTCTGCAAATGTGTGTGGTATTTTCTAGCTAGATCTATTTTCTGCAGGTTCAACACATTTACAATTCCAGTTGTGAGGACATTCTTAGGATCTTTTAAATCCTTAATTACAATTTGGTGAAGTGAAAACTCTATGACTTTACCTTCACATGAATGAGTGATTTGATATATTGATAGAAGGTTGTAGGAAGTACTTGGAACACATAATAGATCATTGAAATGATCATTATCTACCTAAAATGTTCTAGACCCTACAACACTAAGAGATATATCATCATCAAAAAATATTTTCTTGGTGTTACATTCATTTAGAGCAGAAAATATGGCTTTATACTTATCCATATCATAAGATTATCTAGAATCAATAATCCATTCATCATAAGAAGAAATATAAGTTGCATTGAAGGAGAAAGCAGAAGCAAAAAGTCCATCCATGAGAAGACGAGTTAGAAGAAGAATCAATATTGATGTTGTGCTTCCTCATCGTTGCTTCTAAATCTTCCATCTTCTTAAAACATTTGGACTCCATGTGACAATTTTTCCCACAAAATTTGCAATGTCACTCAATCTTATTACCTTTATATTTTTCTCTCTTGTCACCATTAGGAGTGGAAGTTGGTTGAGAGGGTTTAGGACCCTTGTGTTGCCTATTATTGTGGTGAGGATGTTTCTTCTTGGGATTCTTGTATTTATCTTCCTGCTAAGCCACTAAGGCTTTTTTGGAGGTACCTACATCGTTGATCACTCCAAGTTGCACAAGTTTATCTTGTGTAATGTTCCAAACTAGGATAGATGGGAAATATATGTGTACTACCCAATATTATTATTCTTATTTGTGTGATTTTAACAAACAATTTGTTGGAGGTGCCAAATAGTAGCTTAAACATATATCATATATCCATTACACATAGAATTGAGAAGATAACAATGGCATCTTATTATGGAAGGAAGTTACCCAAAAATTAGTACAATGATAACTAAGGGTTGTAATAATAGTTGCAGACTACTACTAAGAACACAAGCTAATGGCTATCAGGAAGCATCACAAACTACTACAGAAACAACATAATGGAACCTAGAATGATGCCAAGATATGGAACCCAAGGCTCTTCGAGCCTTCCTCTTCTCTGCTATGGTGATGTTTGCTTTGTGATCTGTCCTACAATTACTTCATACTCCTTCCAAAACCTGATCCGATGAGTTTCTACAAAATCCCAATTCATAGGGGTCCTCACGGAACGCCTGTAGGGTATCTGGCGGGGCCTCGTGGGATGACCCTAGTTCAACCCATGGGGACGCCTCCTTTTCTAGGTGCGTAAAACCCTCTTGCACCTTCGACCCTGATGAACAGCCTCCTTGGAAAGTTGACGTAAACCCCTTTCTCGAGCTAATCTGAATTAAAATTCTCTTCAGAACAAAAATAAGTGCCACAATGAACTCAAATGAGAATTCCAAATGAATCCCATTTTTGTCTATCTAGGTTGGATATTGCACCACTGAAACTAAACCTATAGTGGAAGGGTTTTTCCCAAAACCCCAAGGAAAATGTTGGCTACAAAAGCACTCAATAAGATATCAAAACATAATGCCAAGGGGAAGCGTTTCTCCTCTATTTATCCTTCCTTTGGATCTTCTAGATATTTCCCCTATTTTGACCAAATCAGATCTTCACTTTATTTTCCCTCCAATTCCATTAAATATAATTGTTTATTTTATTTAATGTCACTTCTAGGGTTTGACAATCGTTTTACCTAGTGACACCTCCTTGACTCTCTTTTTATTTGTTGACTATTTCCTACAGGATTCATATAGGATATTGAGTCATCTTGATCACTTGGAAGGGGAAATTACAGTCATCCTTTCCCAAGATTTCTTGTCCTCAAGAAATTCTAGATCAGTATGCTGTAAAATTTTCTCCCCTTCCCAGACAGCATCTTTTGTTGGCAATCCTCTCCATACAACCAAATATTCTTAAAAGATCATGCTCCTAAGTCTTCATTCCCTGACATCAACTATCCTCTCAGGAACTATAGAACCAACTTACCTTCATCATCTAGTGGAGGAAGATATTTTGAAGTGGTGACCTGATGTCCCAAAGCCTTCTTTAGGCAAGATACATGGAAGGTGTTGTGGATCATGTTGCCCTCTGGTAGCTCCATATTGTATGCCACTTCCTCAACTATCCTAATCACTTTGTATGGTCTATGAAAGTGGGGCTTGAGATTTTCTACACCACTCTTATTTAGTGATGACTATATGTACAGCTGCAATCTTAGAAAGAAAAGATATCCAACCTCAAAGTTGTGTTCTACCCTGTGTCTATATGCATATATTTTTTGTTGATTATGAGTGACTTGTAGATTCTCCTTTAGAACTCTTAAGATATCCTAACTTTCATTTAACCAATCCTTGGCCTTGGGAGCTCTTCTCTCTCCAAATTTTAAATCCACAAAAAATGGACCATCATATCCATACAATTATTTGAATGGGCTCATCCTGATGGACATGTGATAAGTGGTGTTGTAGCAATGCTCTCCTAGATACAACTATTTTACCCATGTTCGTTACTACCCTGACACATAGTTACTTAGGTACCCTTCTACCCATTTATTTACTATCTCAGTCTTCCCATCTATCTTGGGATGATAGCTAGTACTAGGTGTCAACTCTATTCTAGATAACCTTCAACTCTATTCTGGATAACATGAACAACCCTCGCCAAAACGCACTAAGAAACTTGTTATCCCGGTCACTGACTATGTTCCTTGGTAGTCCATGGAGTCTGAATAATTTCCTAAAGAATATATATGCTACCTGAGATGTGCTATACTCCGTAGGAATTACAAATAAGTTCACATACTTATTAAACCTTTCCACCACCAAATAAATACACTCACAGCCCTGTACCTTTGGTAATCCTGTGATGGAGTCCATAGAAATTTTTTCCCATCTCTACTACGGAATCGACAATGGCTGAAGTAGTCTTGCAGGATGTGTGAACTCTTAATTGTTATGTTTGAAAGTCACACACTCCTTCACGTGAGGAAGTACATCCCCTTTGAGACCTTTCCATGAGAATATCTCCCTTACTTGTCGATAGGTCTTTAGATACCCATGTTGCCCTGCCAATGGTGCGTCATGTGTTGCCCTAAGAATATTATCCTTGAGTGTGGACTCAAGGACAAGATAGATGATTTCCTTGTAGCATATAATGTCATCTGCTGCCTTATACATATCATCTTGAATACCTCCCTCCATCAACTCATAAGCAAAAGTATTCTTGGAGTATTCCGCCAAGAAGATCTTTGACATCGACAAGGTTGTTGGCTTCCTGGATAAGATGTTAGCGACTACATTAGTATTCCCCTTTGCATACCCAATGTCAAAATCATATTCATGTACCTTACTCACTGATTTATGTTGTCTCTCATTTAGGTCCCTCTGCTCCAAGAAATATCGTAAGTTCTCGTGGTCCATCCTAACCACGAAGTGTCCTCCTGCCATGTATTGTCTAAATTTGGCCAATGCATGCATGATGGCCAAAATATCCTTGTCATAGATTAGATAGAGCTTCTTGGGATCCCTTATATTTATGCTCTCGAAGGCGATCGGGTGTTGGTTCTGCATCAACATTGCTCCTATCCCCTCACCAGATGCATCACATTCTAGGACAAAAGGTTGCATGAAATTTGGTAGTGCTAATACTAGGAAAGTAATCATCACCTTCTTCATTTTTTCAAATTCCACTTGTGCCTCTTATAACCATCGGAACTCCCCCTTTTTGGTGATATCGGTCAATGTCGCTTCCAGTTGAAAAAATCCTTTCACAAAGCGCCTATAGTAACTACATATCCTGAAGAATACTCATAGATCCATGAGTGATCTGGGAGTGGGCTAGTCTAAGATGGTTTGAATCTTCTTTTGATGCACTTTTACTCCTTTAACACCAATCATGTTCCCTAGATAGAGGATTTATGTCAAACCGAACTCACATTTTGCTTCCTTGGAGAAAAGCAACAGTTCCTCCATAATGGTGAGAATCTTATCCACATGCTTCATGTGTTCTTCCCACGTCTTGTTGTAGATGATAAGATCGTCAAAGAACACTAGTAAAAATTTCCTCAATTGTTTGTTGAATATATGGTGCATGCATGAATGAAAGGTAGTTGGTTCATTAGTCAACCTGAAGGGCATGACTAGAAACTCATAGTGCCCATGGTGACACCTAAATGTTTTTTTTATGTATATCCTCCTCCCTGACCCGAATCTAGTGGTACCCTAATCGCATATCAACCTTTGAGACATACATTTCCCCATGCAACTCATATATCCTAGGTATTGGGTATTGGTTCTTGCTGATATTTGTATTTATCACCCTATATTCTATGCACATCCTCATAGTACCATCTTTCTTCTTTACTAGTACAACTGACGAAGCGAAAGGAATAGAACTAGGTCGGATGTGTCTCATCTGTAGAAGCTATGTTACAGAATGTTTCCCCTGCAGACAAGTGAAATATCCCTTGGATATCTAGACTCCTATTGACTAAGACAGGAAAAAAACAAATGGACACTAACATTCCTTTATATCTATTCTATATTTCAGTAGGCAAAGAAGATATAAGAAAGAAGTGTGGCTTTTTGGCAGTTGTCCTCATTGATATGCAATCTTTGGCCTTGTTGTTGAAGCTCCTATCACAATGAATAAGTATACAAGGAATACAACAGTACCTTCTACCTCTACAATATATCATTAGAAAAGAACATATATATCTATATAGACATGCATGCATAAGAAATAGTATGAAGTAAATAGTCCAAGTTATATTAATGGAGAAACATGGTGAAGTACTTACAAACCAAGGTTGACGTTGCAGCAGCTCCTCCAAGCTCTCTAGTCCAACCCTTTCCAAAATGTCTCAAGATCAAAATGACAATGCTTTTGATGGATTCCTATCATGATATCAAAGGTTTGACACGCTGAAATTATTTCTCCTCTCTTTCACCTTGGAAATGCCCTCATTATATAGGGTTTAGAGGCTTAACCATCATGAGATATTTTGTGAAATAGTTGATTATTTTTCTCCATGATTTGGGATTTGGCTTCTTTAGATTTAATATGATGGAGCCAAGTAGGGTGACTTGAATCCTTGACCCAAACAAACTTTAATCTCCTCATATTTCTTCCCTTAGAAAAAGGTGGGATGGTTATAAATTTCTTTGACTAGATCAACGCTCCCTCAATACTAAGCACAGAGCGTTGAAAAAGGGGATCAATACTCCATTATAATGGATCAATAAGCATTGGTATGAGACCAATGATCCCTATACATGGGTACGATGGCATTGACCTTCAAAAATGGTCAAAATTCCAAGGTAAAAATCATGTTTCCAGCTTTCAAATGATGGGTTTCTTCCTCCAAAATGACTTAGGGATTATGAGAAATGTGTTGTCAATGGTGTAAATGGTGGAGACACTTAGTAAGGTGCATATGGTACTTGAAAAAGTGCATGTGACACTTAATAAGGTCCATACGACACTTGCGACACTTAGGTGTAAATAGATGTGACACTTAAGTGTGACATTTTGGTGTGTAACAATCTCCTTTATGGATTTCTATATTTCTTCCTTGAATGTATTGGATGCTTGTAGGGATTGGTGATGATGGGCTTCGACCCTTGTTCTATCTCAATGACATGCTCAAATCCTTTGTCTAGTGGTCTCCCTGGTGGAAATGGTTCAAACACTCTCTCATTCTTTCCCAACAATGGCAGGATATCCACAGGGTAATGTTGTCATTCCTATGATGGCTTCTCCATAGTGATCAAGCACTCTATTGTGAAAACCACATCCCCGTGTCTAAAACTGGACTTCATGCACTGGTTAGACACTATCCTGAGTGAACTTGTTGACATACCTCTCAGGACAACTCAATTTCAATCCTTGTCCTAGAACTCCATTCTCATATCCTTACAATTATTGTAAATATCCCCCAGAGAATATAGTCATCGAACTCTTGACACCACACGAGTATCTACTAAATCCACGATGTAAAAGTCATCGTTGAATGTGTAGTTACCCAAGGTTACTTCCATTCCTCTGATCCTCTGAGTGCACATCATGTTGTACCCATCTGCTACTACCACATTGAATCCCTCGAAATCCTTCATGGGGATCTTCCTCTGGTTGACAAGTGCATCATCAATGAAATTGTAGGTAGATACACCATCCACTAAATCTGTAACTCTTTGCCCATGAAAAATTCCTCTAATCATGAAGGTATAATATTTTGGAACTCCTAAAAGTGTGGAAATGGTTACACCCTTAGGGATACCTTGTAATTTCACCTTCTCTATAGTTTGTGAGGTCTCGCTACTATCTTTTCTAGTACCTTCATCATCCCCATCATCCTCCTCATTAGAAACTACCTCAATATAATGGAATTTACCCTTGCCCATACATCTATGACCTAGTTCACATGGATCTTTGCCACTAAAACGGAGCTTCTTCCTCCTTAGTTCTCTTCGAGTCTCCTCATATTTTATGTCCTTCCATGTCCATGACTTCTAGGGAAATTTGGTCTCCTTGCCTCCTTGAAGGATGAAGGATTTTATTGGAGCCTTCTTGTTGACTATGTCCTTCATATCCTAGGATCTCATTATGGCCTCATGCAATGTGGTTGGCCTAAATGTCTTCACCCATCCTCTCAAGGGTTCATCCAGTCCTTCCATGAATAACATCACCAACCTCTACTGAGAGATATATGTCACCATAACTACCATTAGTTGAAATTCTATGATGTGTGCTTCTAGTGTGCTTGTTTGTTTCAATTATGCCAACTCCCTAAAGTGTATTTCAGAATCCTTCTAGTTAAACATGTCCATCAATATCTAAGTGAAGTACACATATGAGTGATGTTGGTGTGCCCTAATGTCACCATCCCATGATACCACCATTCGTTAGCTTCTCCTTCCAAGTGAAGAGTGGCATACATAATTGTTTCTTCTTCAGACATTGGGTTGAGTTGGAGGTACGTGTCTAATTTATGTACCCAAGCCCTCGTCGTACTCTTTGTTGATCCATCGAAGGGTGGAATAGTCAACCTTCCCACCTTGCGCATGAGATAAAAAAATTGTGGGATTTATGTTCCTATGTTCCCCTCCCTTGGGTCATACTTATGTTTGAGTTCATAGAAGTATTAGAGGAAACATTCTCATGAATCTTTGCATCTATCATCTCGTGCTCTCTGTATGAGATGTTAATATCAATCCCTTAATCTAGTTTCTCCTTTTCTTATGTAGGATACCCTGTCAAGAACATTCGTAATAAAGGCCTAGGGATATTTAAGCTCTTTCTCTGAGTTGGGGTGTGGTTGTTGCTATTCTCAGAGGGTATCATTTCACTCCAGCGGGATTCATTGGGTCCACCTTGATCTGCACCATTCATATTTTTGTGTTCTCCTAACAATTGTGTGAATGCCTCAAGCAACTACTGTTGGAATTTTATTGAATCTTCCTATCTCCTGACAAAATCTTGTAGCATCTGGATCACCTCATTTTTGTCTCACATGCTTCCTTCTAGTTCTGTCTCTACGTGTTTTTATTTTCTTTATCTTTCTGGTGATTCTCGATAAGTTTTTCCTCCACGCCCTTTTCTTCTAGGCATCAATGTAGTCATGGGATAGAAGAATCACCATCTCTAATACCATTGTAATGTTCCAAACTAGGATAGATGAGAAATATATGTGTACTACCTAATATTATTATTATTCTTTGTGTGATTTTATCAAAAAATTTGCCAGAAGTGCCAAACAATAGCTTAAACATAGATCATATATCCATTACACATAGAATTGAGCAGATAACAATGACATCTTATTATGGATGGAAGTTCCCCAAAAATTAGTACAATGATAACTAAGGGTTGTAATAACAGTTGCAGACTTCTACTAATCACACAAGCTAATGGATGCTAGAAAGCATCACCATCTAATACAAAAATAACATAATGGAACCTGGAATGATGCCAAGATATGGAACCCGAGGCTCTTCAAGCCTTCCTCTACTCTGCTCTAGTTATATTTTCTCTGTGACCGGTCTTGCAATTACTTCATACTCCTTCCCAGACCCGATCTGGTGAGCTGCTGCAAAACCCTAATTCACAAGGGTCCTCACGGGACGTCTGCGGGGTGTCTAGTGAGGCCTCATGAGACGACCCTAGTTCAACATGCGGGGACACCTCCTTTTCTAGGTGCGTGAAACCCTCCTACACATGTAGCCCTAATGAATAGTTTCCTTAGAAATTTTTCGTAAACCCCTTTCGCGAGCTAATCTGACTTCAAATTCTCTTTAGAACAAAAAAAAGCACCACAATTAAGTCAAATGAGGATTCCAGATGAATCCCCTTCTTGTCCATCTAGGGTGGATATTCCACCATTAAAACTAAACTTGCAGTGGAAGGGTTTTTCCCAAAAACCTAATGAAAATGTTGGCTACAAGAGCACTAAATAATATATCAAAACATAATTCCAAAGGGAAGGGTTTCTCCTCTATTTATCCTTCCTTTGGATCTTCTATATCTTTCCCTATTTTGACCAAGTCAACTTGTCACTTTACTTTCCCTCCAATTCCATTAAATATAATTGTTTATTTTATTTAATGTCACTTCTATGGTTTGACAATATTTTTACCTAGTGACACGTCCTTGTCTCCATTTTTCTTTGTTGATTGTAGCCTATGGGAGTTGTATAGGCTATTGAGTCATCATGGTCACTTAGAAGGGGACATTACATCTTTCTCTACAATCAAAGCATCACAAAAAAATCAAGATAAGCATTTTGATAAGCACTCCCTAGAGATTCTCTGGTGGCATAAAAGGTAGATACAAAAACAGAATATGCACTACCAAGATTAGAAATAATAATATATATGCATTGGTCTTCCTTCAGATCTATTTTGCAGTCTATACATAAAAGTATAAGTGTTTTGAACTTAGATAAACAATATTCAATGCAAAGGAAATTATTGTGACTTAAAGTCAATAACTAATTTTCTATTCGGTGGGATCGAACAATATTGTGTTTACCAAACACGGCTTCAAGCTCTTCCCGAGCTTTATCTGGACCATCAATTCCTTGAAGGTGAAACATTAAATCAAGAGAGATGGACATTCCAATTATTCCACATGCTTCATCATTAGTGTTAACCCATTTGACTTTATTTTCATCATTAGTGGGTTCTTGTTCTTTTCCCAAGGTAATCTGGTACAATCTTTTACTTCTTAACACATCCTCCATATGGGATTTCCATGAGAAGTAGTTGGTATTAGTAAGAAAAAAAATCAATGGGAGATGCCATATTAAAATATGCAGGGAAAATAAAGATGAAATTGATGGTCTAGATGGAAAGATCTCGAAAAAATAGGTTGTTTAAAAAAAATGGAACCAAAAACGGACTTCAGATGTAAAAGTTATGCCATTTTGAAAAAATGCATAAATAGCAACCAAAGAGCCACGTGGAAAGTAGAAGTTGGTCCATGTGGTGATGCTCCTCTTTATCTAACTTTTCATGTTAGCTCACTTTTAAATAAGTTACTTTATGAAGTGACCCACTTTTATAGAATAAGTGGGAATCATTTTTACAATGAAGTTACTTTATAAATTAAAGTTGCATGGAAAACAAATAACTAAAATAAAATATTAAAGTTATGTAATAGTGATTGGCTTTTATAATTGAGTGAAGGCACTTTATAGTGAATGCATAAATTTTTCAAAAAAAAAAAGTAACGAAAAAGAGACTTGAACTCAAGACCTCTTACTTAGTAAAGTAACTTTCAACCAAGTGAGCTAGTGCAAAACAGATTATAGTCTGGAGAAGGAGGATTGTGGGCGTTGTTATTGTTGTTGTGGAAGATGGCCTTGGAGTATGTGCTCAGTAAAAACTTATTTTCATTCATTCACACATACACAAAAAAATTATTTCTCGACAACAACAAGGATTAAATCTTAGTTAGCTTACCCAGAAAATGCAAATTTCCCTATGTTTCTAATTTACCAAGATCGCACAAAGCACATGACAAAGGAAATACGTAGATAGGAAAACTCTTTCCACTATGTTTCTGATTTGTCAATATCTCACAGAGCACAAGGAAAATAGCATATGTAGATCAAAAAGAGAAGCAACCCGAAAATAAAAAAAAAA
>ML779434.1:610462-625603 GCA_009831015.1 Picea engelmannii | reverse complement strand
TTTTGCTTCAAACATAAATAATATCTTAACGAAGAAAGGTGAATTTGGTGGGGTAAAAACACATGATTGGCATACCTTCATTAAGGTAATAATTTTGGTATACATATTTATATATATTGGCCTTATACATCTTTTAATTTTTTATTTTTTTTGTCTACTTTGGTCGAAACAAATAACGATTCATTTTTTTGTTACAGTATGTTCTACCACTATCTCTCCCAAACAAATTTGACAACAATGTCAAACAAGTTATATATGATCTTGCAAAATACATGATGTAAGTAGTTGTGATCTATATGCAAAATGTTCTTTCAAATTGTTGTTGTATTTATTGACACGTGTTTTACTTGTAATGTAATATATTGTATTATGTTATGTTGAAACATGTTATTTTCTTGTGTCATGATCTCATGTAGATGGTTTTCATTGAAAGAAATCCATGAAGATGATATAAAGTATTGGAAGAGAGAAATTCCTCGTCTAATGTGTGAAATGAAAAAGTATATACCACCAACATTTTTCAATGCACAAGAACACTACCTCATACACCAAGTTGAGGAGATTGAAATTTGTGGGCATGTTCACAGAAGGTCAATGTGGATAGTCGAGAGGCACTTGAAATCATTGAAGGCGTTGGTTAGAAAAAGATAATGTCATGAGGGTTCTATGGTGGAGGGATATATGGTATATCAATCCATGGTGTATATTAGTCAGTATCTTCCTAAATTAGTAGTTCCAACTATGCATGCAGTGGATCGCATTTGGGATGTGAACTCCATCAAAAAATTTGAAGATCAGGAGCACCTGTTGGGGAAAGGTAGAATGAAAAAAATGAGAGGTAATATATTAATAATTGTGGATATT
Source organism: Picea engelmannii (assembly GCA_009831015.1). Lineage (NCBI taxonomy): Eukaryota > Viridiplantae > Streptophyta > Pinopsida > Pinales > Pinaceae > Picea > Picea engelmannii. Next base: position 624,739 of record ML779434.1, on the reverse strand, counting down.
TATATTAATAATACATATAAGTTTTGTTTTTGTGTATATGATCATACTCATTAATATATTAATATATGTTATTTCATAAACTATTAATATTTATAACCTGCATGGACGTTATAACTAATATTTAATATTGGTGAATTATGATTTTTTTATTCAGTTGCTCAAGAGTGGGATGCACTACATTTATACATTGCAAACAATCTTGACCGGATGAATGTATGGATTGAAGATGTAAACAACATAATGGAGGTAGGTTATCAAGGAAACGACTATTTGAATTAGTTAGATAAGCTCGTTGTAATGGAGATGCCATTGTTACGCAAAGGGAAATTGATTTAGCATATGGTTTGAAAGATGAAAAGACAAGCAAATTCACCCATTTTATTTAGTTATTTTATATTATATTAATGTGACTACATGTGTACTTTATTTTTCAGATATTTTCCAAGTTATATAAATATATATATGTTAATTTATTAATTGACAGTGCATCTTTTACATATCTGGCATATTGCAGTTGAAACACCACAAGGATATGCAGTGCAATGGTCGTAAATTTCACGTCAAACAATTGGATGAAACCAGGAAAACTTTTGATAGTGGGATAACTACAACATTCTAGCTCACTAATGTTTCCTCTAGGAGTGACAAACATCCTCGAGAATCTGAAAATAGATAATATGGGTATTTAAACGATATACTTGAGTGTGACTTTAATTCCTTCAAATTAGTTATGTTTGATGTCAAATGGCATAGGTTATGAATGCATGAACACAATGAGGAAAGAATTTTTATTCAACATGCCAAAGGATTTCCAATAATTAAAACAAGTGTGTTTGAAAGAGGACATGATCGCTATGTTTTTCCAAGCCAATGTGAACATGTCTTTTACTCAATTGTTCCAGGTGAGAAGGATTGGTCATTTGTTGTTAGATATGATCCAAAAGGAAGGCCAGTTAAATATACACATTTACAGGAAGAATATGATATTGAAGATCGAGAAGATGATTTGTGAGATCAAACAGAGTCGGAATATCATGCAGGGCCGACAGATGAAGAAGATGAAGAAGATCATGATCCATGCATAGGAGACAATATTGCAATTCTTGATGATGATGTCGATGAAAATATGCTCGAAAATTACATTGATGACGATGATGATATCGTCAATCCTTTCAACATCATCTCTGAACCAGATGATGATATAGATGTCGAGTTTGATGAAGAAGATCAAGATACAGAATAAGGATGATTACACGGATGTTGAGTTGGATTAGGTACATGACTATATATTTTAATTTGTATGAATTATTCTCTTAAAATAATTTACTTATAATGTCATTGGTTAATTGCATGTCTTTAATTTTTATGCGACATTTTTATATCCTATGTTACATGTTGTTTAATTATTATGTGAAACCTTAAAATAGTTGTGAATATACTAAAGTACGTGGTAAACTAAAAATATCATTTACAAACACATAATTTCATTTGCCTTCATTAATTTTTGTTTTTGTAGTTTCTATGCATGAATCTTACTAGGACGTTGCTTTCGATTATTTTCTATTTTATAGATTGGGTATTGGGGATCAATTGAGAGTGATGTGAGGGGGAGGGGAGGGGCCATATGAGCTTCCACCTTCACGTGGTTGGCCTTATTCAGTAGAGGATAAATTATTCTTGAAACCAAGAGAAGCTCTTTCATTTGTATACCATCATGATCGTAGATGTCATCAATATTGTTGTCATAGTATTGCATCAATGAAGTTTCAATGAACATGTTTGTCATTTCTATAGAATTTTCGTTGAAACTATGATAAAAAATCCATCTTTTTCTGTATGCACTAAAATTTGACATGGATAGACTATTCGCATGCCTTAATGATATGGAAGGGTTTCTGCTCTCAAATTTGACTCACACGCCCACTTTTTTCCATCATCAATTCATCATGTAAACCATAAAACCTATTTTTCATATGTTCTAGTAGATATGTTAATGATTCCTAATTTTGTATTTGTATTTGACTCAAGGTACAGCTAGCTTGCAAAGTATCAAATTTTAATTTCAAGTTGATAAACCAAATATGAAATGAATCCTAATTAAAACCATTAGGTGTTGGAATTTGTCATTTAAGTGTAGTGTCAAGTAGTTATCTTTTAAAACATAGAGAGAGTAGTCTATATAGAAGTAGAGCAATATATTGATATTGGATTCTCTTCTAAGTTGATGTTGATATTTTTAACCTTCAAGAAATATTGATATATATGATGGTGTGAAAAGAAGTAGAATAGGCACTAGAGGAGAAAAACAAGGATAATTTAGTACCCATCATTTATGCAAACATTTTCATTGGCAAGAGAGACAAAGAAGGGAATTCATCAGCAAGAGACAAGGAAAGGATATCGTCACAAGAGCGACGAATGTAAATAATCTTGCAATGAATTAGCTATACTATCGACAAAAAAAATTTGTTGATAGTATAGCTAATTCGTTGCAAGAATCTCTACATGGGATAAACAAAGGAAATGGATGAGGTGGTTCCAAGTATAGCTAATTCATCACAAGTATCTTCAAATGTACATATGGGATACAATGTGTCTCCTTTATTCATTTTTCTTTCAAGTTATACATTAATGTATATACAATGTATGTGTGTCATAATTGTGATGAGAAATCCCTATTTTTCGTTGATTTCTTAATCAACACCATAAAAATATTCCCTTGCATTACTAGAAGCAGGGACGTGCGTACTGTCAAACTGAACAGAAATTGTACTAGGACTAGACATGGGCAACACAAATGGGGCCAACGTTGAAATTTTTTCAAATTGTTTCAGTATGCACTGAAATTTGACATGGATAGACTATTTGCATGCCTTAACGATATGGGAGGGTTTCTGGACTCAAATTTGACTCACACGCCCACTTTTTTCCATCATCAATTCATCATGTAAACCATAAACCCTATTTTTCTTTCAAAGTAAACAAATTGGTTGACGCAAGGTTTAAGTTTGCATCAGTCTTTCTTCATTAATTTTCTTTCAGGTTCTACATTAATGTATATACAATGTATGTGTGTCATAGTTGTGATGAAAAATCCCTTTTTTTCATTTATTGCTTAATCAACACCATAAAAATAATCCCTTGAAGTACTAGATTTGGGGACGTGTGTACTGTCAAACGAATTTTAAAATGAACAAGGAACAAAAATTGTACTAGGTCTAGACATGGGAAACAGTGACCTATGAATGGGGCCAACGTTGAAATTTTTTCAAACTATTGTTGTATGCACTGCAATTTGACATGGATGGACTATTCACATGCCTTAACGATATGGGAGGGTTTCTGGACTCAAATTTGACTCACACCCCCACTTTCTTCCATCACCAATTCATCATGTAAACCATAAACCCTATTTTTCTTTCAAAGTACACAAATTGGTTGACGCAAGTTTTAAGTTTACATCAGCCTTTCTTCATTTTTCTTTCAGGTTCTACATTAATGTATATACAATGTATGTGTGTCATAGTTGTGATGAAAAATCCCTCTTTTTCATCGATTGCTTAATCAACACCATAAAATTACTCCCTTGTAGTACTAGATGCGGGGACGTGTGTACTGTCGAACGAATTTTAAAAGGAACAAGGAATGGAAATTTTACTAGGACTAGACATGGGCAACAGTGACCTGTGAATGGGGCCAACATTGAAATTTTTTCAAATTGTTTATGTATGCACTTACATTTGACATGGATAGACTATTTTCATGCCTTAATGATATGGGAGGGTTTCTAAACTCAAATTTGACTCACACACCCACTTTTTTCCATCATAAATTCATCATGTAAACCATAAACCCTATTTTTCTTTCAAAGTACACATGAAATTGGTTGACGCAAGTTTTAAGTTTCCATCAGTCTTTCTACATTTTTCTTTCAGGTTCTAGATTAATGTATATACAATGTATGTGTGTCATAGTTGTGATGAAAAATCCCTCTTTTTCGTTGATTTCTTAATCAACACCATAAAAATAATCCCTTACAGTACTAGATGCGGGGATGTGTGTATTGTCGAATGAATTTTAAAAGGAACAAGGAACAGAAATTGTACTAGGACTAGACATAGGCAACAGTGACCTGTGAATGGGGCCAACATTGAAATTTTTTCAAACTGTTTATGTATGCATTGAAATTTGACATGGATAGACTATTTGCATGCCTTAACAATATGGGAGGGTTTCTTGACTAAAATTTGACTCGCACACCCACTTTTTTCCATCATCAATTCATCATGTAAATGATAAACCCTATTTTTCTTTCAAAGTACACAAATTGGTTGATGCAAGTTTTAAGTTTGCATCAACCTTTCTTCATTTTTCTTTCAGGTTCTACATTAATGTATATGCAATGTATGTGTGTCATAGTTGTGATGAAAAATCCATCCTTTTCATTCATTGTTTAATCAACACAATAAAAATATTCCCTTGTAGTACTAGATTCGGGAACGTGTGTATTGTCGAATGAATTTTAAAAGGAACAACGAACATACATTGTACTAGGACTAGCCATGGGAAACAGTGACCTGTGAATGGGCCCAATGTTGAATTTTTTTCAAATTGTTTCTATATGCATTGAAATTTCACATGGATAGACTATTCGCATGCCTTAACGATATGGGAGGGTTTCTGGACTCAAATTTGACTCACACACCCACTTTTTTCCATCGTTAATTCATCGTGTAAACCATAAACTTTCAAGGTACACAAATTGGTTGACAAAGGTTTTAAGTTTGCATCATCCTTTCTTTATTTTTCTTTCAGGTTCTACATTAATGTATATACAATGTATGTGTGTCATAGTTATGATGAAAAACCCCTCTTTTTTGTTGATTTCTTAATCAACACCATAAAAATATGCCCTTGCAGTACTAGATGCGGGGACATGTGTACTGTCGAATGAATTTTAAAATGAATAACGAACAGAATTTGTACTAGGACTAGAAATTAGAAACAATGACCTGTGAATGGGGCCAACATTGAAATTTTTTCAAATTGTTTTTGTATGCACTGAAATTTGACATGGATTGTAATATCCCCAAGTAGAACTCGAGTTGTAATTATGAATTGTAAACATGTTTGTTAGGCTGGTAAGCCAAGTTATAATAAGCTAGGAGGCTTATGTGATGATTAGGCCAGAGAGCCTAGGATGCTAAGGCTATAAGCCTAATTTTTGTATATGTAATTATGCAGATCATTAATAAAAAATATACATCATTCCGTGTAGACCGATCATGAAGAAAGAGTGATGGGGGATGAAGCTCCACTAGGTGGGAAGGGGCTAAGTGTTTAGGAATAAGGGCTAAGATAGAGGGCTTACCTCTAAAGGAATAATATTGTATTATTATTTCGTAAAGGCTAAGGTTTGACATAATTTGTGGTGTCCTAAGTCCCTAGGGGAAAGGGGGATGAGTGTTAAGTGGAGCTCATGAAGCTTCAGGGACACATGTCTCAACTTGGGCCCATGCATTTTTAAGTGGGAAAGTCAACTCATTGTCGGGGATATCAATCACAAGTCTCACAATTCAAAGGGGGGTCATGATCCTTCAGCATTCGATCTGCATTCTCATGGGGTTAGTCACCTTGGAAGTTAGTCACACTCCCCACTGATGCACACGCCAGTGTAACCTGCAGACATTGGAGTTGTCTTGCATAATTTCTATGAATCCCGACGAACTTGTATTTTTCCTGAGTTATGTTGTGTCGTAGCGGTTGGTGGTTGCTGCCAATGTAGTTTTGGCTAAGCTTGGTTCACTTCCCATTCTCCTGTATTTTTCCTAACTCGTTTGGTCTACATCATTGACCTCTACATATTGGACACACCTCTGAAACCAGTAACCCGTGAAGTTGACCTATGTTTTCCTATGAAGCATAGCGTATCTATACTTACCAGAGTCGTGGTGTACCTTATCGAATTATGGTTGTTACCATCCCCTAAGATATATTGAACCTTTGTTGTTGTCCTCACCTTGTTGGAACTCAGTTTAAGTTGGTTGAAGAAGTGGGTTGTCAGGCCCGTGGTTGAAGAGGCAGGTTGTCAGGCCCGTGAGCAGCTCTCTCCAAGTGAGAGAGTTTACTAGGAAGTGATTTTCTTCTAGAGAGAGTCCAGCACCAACTACAGAGCTCTAAGAATTCTTGATCCGACCTGTTGTTGAGACCTTGAAAGGGGAAGTGGAATAGTCGATGGACTATGGAATAGTGAAGGTGTATATTCTCAGGGTGGAATAGGCATGTGGGGAATGAGAGTCCATGAGTAGTGGGCGTAAGAAGGCTCATGGAGAGAATCCTTCCAGTTGCACTGTGCAATCTCCTGTAACCTGAGCCTAGTATAGGATTCTGTTGCCTTGGGTGGAGCTTAGTCCCAGCTCAGGGGTGACCCACTGCTGAGCATGATGATCAGAGTGGTCTAAGGCTGGGAGGTTCGTGGAAGGTCTGCACACAATTGGTGTACTTCAATTGAAAGATAAGTATCTATTCCTATGTTCATTTACATGTTGTGTATATGTATATGTGTTATAATTGATGAATATTGCATGTATACATTGTTATATCATGGGTTTTTCCTGTGAGTATTGCATGTATGATTTTATTGTTATTTCCACATTAATTTATGTATGAACAGAATATGTTGTTTGTTTATGTTTATATGCATATGATAATTGTCATTTCTATGAGGTGGCATGGCCTGGCCTGTTGTTTAAGGTCGGGAATGTCACAAAAATGGTACCAGAACAGTAAAGATAAAGTTAAGGTTTTTTGGGTAGTGTTACCCGGTAGGGGTCGATGGCCAAGGGACGTTAACATTACAAATTGGTATCAGAGCTAAGAGAGACGTCCTATAGTGATGTTGCCCAGCCTGTTGGTGGTTGGGGAAGTTACAAATTGGTATCAGAGCCATGGTTTCAACACTGAGCCTGGATGGGCCATGTTAGTGGTTAACGAGACAAATATTTTAGAGTGAATTTTTGTCGAAAAGGACAAAATTCAAGGTTCATAGCATCCCTGGGTGAAAGGAGTGTGTCACCCGAGTCTTTGACTCAAAAATATTAGGAGAAATAGCTTGAGTTTTCTCATGAAGGGATGCGAAGATCTGTTGCAAGGAGTGCATAGATCTGAAATTCGACTAAGTGTCAAAGCAACCCTCTAAGGAGAAAGGGGTTTGAGAAACGAAGCTCAGGAGAGATAGTGGGAAGAAATATTCAAAGGGGGAGAAACTCTCAAGGTTTAATGAGTTAATGGCTTGGATTTCTTTGGGAGAAAATGGAATCACCTCAGACCGTCAGATATGGAAAAGTTGTGAGGCATTTAGCCGTGAGTTCCTTTGGAAAACCACAGAGTAATGGAGTTCATCTGTGTCGTTGATTTGAGAGAGAGGATACGTAGTGAAAATCCGTCGACTTCGAGTGAAATCACTTCAGGAGAAAATGAGTGTGGAGAGGTTGAAACTCCCGAAGCCCAAAGAGACGAAGTGAATTGTAGTCGTTGATCTGTGGGAGACACGCATCGAGAGATCGTTGACTTTGGGCGAAATCACTTCGGGAGAAAATGAGTGTCGCGAGGTTGAAACTCACGAAGCCCGAAGTCCCCGAAGTGGATCTACACCGTATATCTGAGGAGAAGAGCTCAACCATTGGATTGGGCCGAAGTTGGACCAGAACCATTAGATCAAGCCAAGGGTGGAAGTTACGACGTTGTATGAAAGAGGGAGAACTCCCGAAGCTCCGAAGTCTGGAGTAATCCGGACCATCCGTCAAAAGGGACCTGTGTCAACAGATTGGCTTGTTCAGGATTTTGACGTTCGCAAGAATTAGTGTATGCTGGGGCGAGAACTCCCGAAGCCCGAAGAGATGAAGTAGTTATTCATGATGATGTCATTTGGATTGACATAGACACATGGGTTGTGTGCCACATGTCAGTGGGTTTCGAACTCGTGGAAGATTGAAATGTCATTTGGAACGTGACATGTGTCACCCATCTGATTGGGCCACATGTCAGCCGCTAGTATTCCACCACGTGGCACTCCATTAGAGCATGGCTAGTGGGCCCACACTGGCGTTGATCACGATACACCAAGATCGACGTCCAGGAGGCATTGCGGAGACCCAAGTTGCATGGGATTTAATTCCCCAAGGCGATCCCATAATCCAAACCATGGTTTCACCGAGGGGTTACGTGTTAGCGTCAGAAGAATTGCGGAGCGAAAGGTAGGTTACTCCAAACTGTCGATGCGTGCCCCCACAATTTGAAAGGTGTAAATATTGATGCGACATGTTAGTGTTCAAACATTGAAAACCTAGGGCCCAGAAGAAGCATAGAACCATATGACCACAGTCCAGAGACTGGACTCTCTGAAAGAATTGTGTTATGTTATGCAGTGGAGGGACCCCCCTATAATTAAAGGTATAAAGGTAAGGGGGCAGTGTGGAATTGATTACAAGTCATTGATCTGAGAACTAATGATCACACCCGATGAGACTTGTGTGAATATTAACCACTATACAAAAATGGTCATATCCGCTTGTTGATTTTTATATTGCATCTCAGTCATTGGTTGTTGATGAATACTGGACAGTAGATCCACTCCCCACACTTCGCGAGTTCGTCCATTCGGCACTCCAGGGAGTTACAATGACTTGGGTTTGGAAATTTTGAAGCCCAGAGTTCCAAAGCCCGGAGGCTTGAAGTCCTGAATAAGCGCTTATTGACCTAGTGCTTCAACAGAGCCCGTGGTCGCATGGGTTGGGGGCTAAGAGAAAGGGGCTGGTGCTCAAAAACTATGTTAAAGAAGAGAAAATGGGTTAGGAAGGAAGCAGGTGGGTTTTGTCTGGTTTGAAACTACATCAAAAGAATACTGAAGACCTGGGAACTTTAGGATAGGGTCCAGCAAAGATCTAAGAGTCATTAGCTCAAAGAAAAGAGATCGTTGCACAAGAAGTGCATCGGAAAATAAGCACAAGTTTAAAGGATCATAGATTTCTGCTCAAGGATCATAATTGAGCAAGGAAGTCGTGATTGGGAAGGTCTCGGAAAGAGTATTCCAGATGTAATGGTTACATTAAAACAGAAAAAGTGTTAGAGATATCTTTAGATAGAATAAATATGGAAGAAGGACAGGGAAAATTCTTTATTCTACATCTGAGATTTTTCAGAATTCATTGGATCATATGTTGGGTTCGATAAGCAGCATGGAAACCCCAAATGGAATTCTTGTTTGGGGAAGACAACCCAGGTGACAATCTTTCCAAATCAAATGTGAATTCTAGGTGGATAAATCCATCTGCCATACATGATAATGCATGAACCATAAGTTTATATGGAGATGCAAAGAATGGGAATAAGGAAGGTTTTATGGAATATGAAGAGTTTGGAGATAAGATGTGACATCTCTAAGGATCATTCCTACGGATTGGAGGTATCACCTCCATTATTTCTAACAAAGTGTGCAGTGGAAGCATTGCATGAAGGTCATCAAATATGGAATGACAAAAGTTGATTTTGCCAGTTAGATTGAAAAATCAAATGGGTCAAGTTAAGAGAAAATAATAATTCATCAAGATGATACCAGTGTTGATATGATCAGTCATGGAAATGCTAAACCAAATTTCTTCAAGAAAGAAGTTGGTGTTAACTATCCAATGTTACTCGGAGAACATGACTGGAATTATAATTTGTTCATGCAGGAGCTGAATCAGAAGAATCCAAATAATAATGGAATGTTGAAAATTAATATCAGCATAATATGTGATCGCAAGTATGCAAAGTAGACAAGAAAAAACTCATGGATGGAGTCAAGTCCATGAACATCCTAAGATAATGGAAGAAGAAACCATGAGATAGATATCAAGCTAATAGGAATGCATGTCAACACTCCAGAAAGGAAAGCTAGAATAGTAGAGGATTGTTGATGCACTCCAAAGGTGTGAAGGTATTTCCATAAGAGCATGGACATATCAAGTCAAGAATAATTTAAAAGTGAAGTGACTTCTAAAGAGAAATCAATAAGGAACCAGGAAGAACAAAACAGCTCTATGCATGGTTTTGAATGCAGAGGCGATGGTACCTGGAAAAAAACCATCTTAAGTAACATAGAGCCATGAGTGACAACCCAAAAGGTTGGAGGTATCACTTGAATCTATGATGGTAAGGTAAAAGAAGGACTTTCATTTGATTCTATGCAACTGGAAAAAGGGGCATATGTGCATCCTTACAATATGCCAGATATTGGATAGGTAAGTCAAGTTTGAAGCTAGTTGGGATAGATGGATCTAGAAAACAAATAAAAGTTGGAGGTTAATGTCAGCATTAGTAATTGGTTGGAAATGTAAAGGCAGCCAAGAGTGATTTGGCTAGAAAGTGCTCAGGACAAAAATAGTCATGTACGGTGACTACAAAGAGAGCACAAGAAGATTCAGGAATCTAGAAAGAATTGAAGACTTATGGGATCAGCAAGGAAAATTTGAACATGCGAAAGAAGTTGTTGAAATTGTGGTAGCAATAGTCGAATTAAGGTTGGTTGAACAACCATAAGCAGAAAAAGAATTATTTCATGTTGCAAGTGTTATTGGTGATGTTGCTACTTATGGAAGGAAGAAACAGAAACTTGAAGGTTGGTTAGGTTTGATAAAAGAAGCATGAAAGATTCTACTGCCATCAGCCATACAGGTAACATCAAATTTATTAATGGAAGTCGTGTAGGTATGAGTTTTTATTGCTCTTTTTGCATAATTGTTGAAGGGAATTTAGGTAAGAATTCCTCAACCAGAGTTAGTTTATAAAATAACATGATTATATTATTTGAATGCATACCACTGGATGCGATAAAGGCCGGAGGCCTATATTAATTCAAAGCTTTTTTAGCTTCTGAATGCACACACTAACATAGTAGAATGTCATGTTAATTTGGTTATGGGGTAATAACCAAAGAATTAAAAGATAAGAACTTGTTATAGGAATGAATGCCAGTAAGCTAAGAATGTATGAGACCAGGACATGGATGGATATGGCAAGGTATGGATATGGAAAGTTTATGAGCCACACAGGTACTAAAATCTTCCTACCTTTAAACAAAACTTGGGCTGCAACCTTTTTGCTAACACTAATGAATACCACGGAATTATATTCTTGGTGTAGTGTTCGGGTCGAAAAGGAAGGCATACAATTAATTGGGAAGACAATAGGAAGTGTGTGGAGAATATGTCAACACATTGGCTAGAATTCCAACTTATGGATGGTGAGATACATGACTGAGATAAAGAGCATTATGTAATTCAATGCAAGGTGCATTGAATAAGTATGCATTGAGAATTGCACTCATGCATAGTAAGTGATAGAATTGTGTCCTAAATGCAATGGTTGAATGTGTTTTGTAAGTACATGCATATATATTATTGCATGGAAATAATTGTTACTAACAGTTGAAATGTTGTGAACTCATGAAGTTGAAGACATTTCAAGGAGGTGTTAGACATTGCAACAGGAAAGTTGCAATTCAAGTAGTCACATGAGCATTGACTAGAGGAAATTTTCTTATTTAGAAAAAAAAGTAATGAACTTACAGATATTACTGTGAACATGCATATGCATAGAATGATGAGTCATCCTATTTTATTAAATTGTTTGGTAATTGTGATTGAATTGCTAGGTGCAAACAATTCTAAGATCACTGCATAAGGTTTTGTACATATTGCAATTGAATTATGATGTACAGGAAATACTTACAATTTTTTAGATGTATGAAAGATGAAGGATTGCAAGAAAATGGTATGCAGTTTGGTGCTTGTGTAAAACCACAAGGAAGGTTGCAATCCTAATATGGCAACAGCCAAGAAGAATTATGAAATGGAATTTCATGTTTTGGGGAAAAGTTTAATTCCCTTTTTGAACTAAGTTGGAGTTCCTAAATGAATTTTTTTATGTTCTGTCATGATAACTACATTTGGGTGATGCAGATGAGATGATGTTGATTAAAGTTAGAATGTTGGCTACAAAGAGTAGCTCGGGGAAGATGTTGATTAGAAATATCTGAGGGCAATTAGAACTTTGGGAGCTACGGTGCTCTAAGACTTCCTGATCCGGATTGTTGTTGAAGCCCAAGGAAAGGGAGGTGTAGCAGTCGATGGACTGTGTGATAGAGAAGGTGTACACTCCTGGGATAGGACAGGCATGTGAGGAATGAGAGACCGTTGGTTGGAGTGTTGTTGATTTTTGGTACCTTGGCCTAGACCATGTTCATATGGATTGTGGATTGTGGCTATCTTGGGAATCCATTACCTCAATGGAGCCATAGCCTTGTTCAGGGGTGGAAGGTCTTCTCAATCAAAAGGTGTAGGAACAGAGTGTTTATGTCTGTGGAGTAATATCCCTACTAAGAGTTTATCAACAGTGATATCTAAGGCTGGGTGGAACGTCGTGGATCTACAAGCTGTCGGTGCTTTCAATGAGGTTTAATATAAGCATGTAACAAGGAACAATGAGCTGAATGCTTTCATGAAGAAACTCTATGGAATAGAGAAATTGAGTTTCAACTGCAGTGTGAACACCAGAATTGGTGCTTGAAAGTAGAGCATCAGGTGGATAAAAATCTTCCAATAGCTAAAGCTTGGAGCTTTTTGAAGAATTTTGAATTGTATATGGAATAATCAAGTTGCACTGAGGATTGTGCAAAAATAAGGGGAGGGGATTGTAATATCCCCAGGTAGAACCCGAGTTGTAATTATGAATTGTAAACATGTTTGTTAGGTTAGTGAGTCGAGTTATAATAAGCTAGGAGGCTTATGTGATGATTAGGCCATAGAGCCTAGGATGCTAAGGCTATAAGTCTGATTTTTGTATATGTAATCATGCAATTCATTAATAAAAATTATACATCATTGTGTGTAGACCGACCACAAAGAAAGAGTGATGGGGGACGAATCTCCACTAGGTGGGAAGGGGCTAAGTGTCTAGGAATAGGGGCTAAGCTAGAGGGCTTACCTCTAAAGGAATAATATTATATTATTATTTCCTAAAGGCTAAGGTTTGACATAATCTGTGTTGTCCTAAGTCCCTAGGGGAAAGGGGGACAAGTGTTAAGTGGAGCTCATGCAACTTTAGGGAGACATGTGTCAACCTGGGCGCATGCATTTTTAAGTGGGAAAGTCATCTTGTTGTCAGGGATCTCATTCATGAGTCTCATGATTCGAAGGGGGGTCACGATCCTTCAGCATTCGGTCTACACTCTCGTGAGGTTAGTCACCCTGGAAATCTGCCACACTCCCCACTGATGCATGTGCCAGTGTAACCTGCAGACACTGGAGTTGTCCTGCGTATTTCCTGTGAAGCTCGACAAACTTGTATTTTTCCTGAGTTGTGTTGTGTCGTAGTGGTTGGCAGTTGTTGCCAACGCAGTTTTGGCTAAGCTTAGTTCACTTCCCATTCTCCTGTATGTTGCCTAACTCGCTTGGTCTCCAACGTCGACCTCTGCATCTTGGACGCACCTCTGAAACCAATAACCCATGAAGTTGACCTATGTTTTCCTGTGAAGCATAGTGTATATGTACTTACTAGAGTCGTGTTGTGCCTTATCAAATTATGGTTGTTGTCATCCCCTCAGATATATTGAACCTTTGTTGTTGTCCTCACCTTGCTGGAACTCAGTTGAAGTTGGTTGAAGAAGTAGGTTGTCAGGCCCATGGTTGAAGAGGCAGTTGTTGGGCCTGTGACAAGTTCTCTCCAGGTGAGAGAGTTTGTTGGGAAGTGATTTTCTCCTAGAGTGAGTCTAGCACTAGCTACAAAGCTCTGAGAATTCTTGATCTGGCATGTTGTCAAGACTCTGAAAGGGGAAGTGGAGCAGTCGATGGATTGTGGAACAATGAAGGTTCATATTCCCAGGGTGGAACAAGCATGTGGGGAATGAGATTCCGTGAGTAGTGGGCATAAGAAGGCTCCTAGAGAGAATCCTTCTAGTTGCACTGTGCAATCTATTGTAACCTTAGCCTAGTCTAGGATTCCCTTGTCCTGGGTGGAGCTTAGTCCCAGCTCGGGGGTGACCCACTGGTGAGCGTGATGAGCAGTGTGGTCTAAGCCTGGGAGGTTCATGGAAGGTCTGCACGCATGATCCGGATTATTTTCGGCATGAAATGAGAGCGGAGATATAATAAATAAATGCACAGAGATATTGCAGATATTCAATAATATAACAGAAATGTATTATATATGAAACTATAAACACAGATATACAGTAATACA
>ML779434.1:589892-608255 GCA_009831015.1 Picea engelmannii | reverse complement strand
ATGAACAGAGAAATAACCTTCTAGCAGATTTAACCATTTATCTAGGGCATCTGCATCTATTTGACCTTCAAATACGGGAATATCAAAATTAACATGTACCTTGAAAGGCGAGGTGCCTCCAAAGTGGATGCTTGATGAAGATGTGTCTAATGCTATTGGTAGGCGTTGAAGGATGTGGGAAAAATTCTCCATCATTTCGTCCCTCTGTCGCGTGAGAGCTTGCTCAAGCAACAGACTGATAGGATCATCTGCTCCATCATTTTTCTTTTCTTCTGCCATTGATGGTTTCTTGGGTGTGTGAGAGAGATTGTCCTCAAGAGAGACAATCTTGAGACCCAACTTGTTATACTCGGACCTCGTCGGGGACATGCACTGAAAAAACGATCAAGAGCAGCATGCTCTGATACCACTGATCCGGATTATTTTCGGCACGAAATGAGAGCGGAGATATAATAAAGAAATGCACAGAGATATTGCAAATATTCAATAATATAACAGAAATGTATCATATATGCAACTATAAACACATATATACAGTAATACATGATTTCTATTAATCAGAGAAATGTACAGAGACTGTAAAAATACAGAGTGAAAGACTCGCTAGAATGGTGGCAGCTTATCTCTGAGAAGAGATATGACAGCTACTCGCATTCGCAAGAAGATGGTTACAATGAGGCTCTGAAGGCCCTTTTAAATAAACGGGAATGCCAAAAGTCCTAGACATCCAAAAACCTAACCCTAGGAGATGAAGCGCCAAAAGTCATGTGGGCCCCGTTTGGGTAAGTTAGTACATCAACTTCCCGGGGTCATAACTTTTGCATACGATCTCCGTTTTAGGCGTGTGATAGCTCGTTGGAAAGGTATCGTTGATGAGATTCATTTTTGGGGCTCAATAATGCCTTCAACTATCATTGAGGACCTAGATCTCAAAAAACCTTCATTTAGGCCCTCAAAATGGCCCCGGAAGTTAAAACCTGCTAAAAATAGTAAATTACCAAAATTGCCAGAAAGTTGTTTTGAGCCAGTTGGAAAACGTGGGTGGCCACCGATATCCACCTGGATCAATGCAGTTGGTGTCCTTCAATTGAAAGATAAGTATCTATTCCTATGTTCATTTACATGGTGTGTATAAGTACATGTGTTATAATTGATGAATATTCCCTGTATATGTTGTTATATTATGGGTTTTTTCTGTGAGTGTTGCATGTATGCTTTTATTGTTATTTCCACATTAATTTATGTATAAACAAAATATGTTGTTTGTTTATGTTTATATGCATATGATAATTGTCATTTCTATGAGGTGGCATGGTCTGGCCTGTTGTTTAAGGCCGACAATGTCACAGAAATGGTATCAGAACAGTAAAGGCAAAGTTAAGGTTGTTTGGGTAGCGTTACCTGGTAGGGGTTGATGGTCGAGGGACATTACAAATTGGTATCAGAGCTAAGAGAGATGTCTTGTAGTGACATTGCCCGGCCTGTTGGTGGATGGAGATGTTACATGGATATATTATTTGCATGCCTTAATGATATGGGAGGGTTTCTGGACTCAAATTTGACTCACACACCCACTTGTTCAAAGATTAAACTCCATTATCTCATATTGAAGCACTTACTAATGCAATGTAATAAAGTGGAATAATGTGACAATTGCCATTAATGTAATAAATTTCTATCAAGAAGAATTGCAGGGTGATGTCTCTGAAGGATAGTTTCATGCAGGCAACAATAATGAGGACAAATGGCCATGTGGAAGGGAACTCTAAATGTAAACCAGCTTCTAGCTATGAGAAGAAATTATGAGAATTTAGTATATTTGTTATAGGTTAGAATAAATTTTCTAGTAGATATGTTAATGATTCCTAATTTCATATTTGTATTTGACGCAAGGTACTAGCTTGCAAAGTATCAAATTTTAATTTCAAGTTGATAAACCAAATATGAAATGAATCCTATTTAAAACCATCAAGTGTTGGAATTTGTCATTTAAGTGTAGTGTCATGTAGCTATCTTTTAAAACATAGAGAGATTAGTCTCTATAGAAGTAGAGAAATATGATATTGGATTCTCTTCTAAGTTGATGTTGATCTTTTTAACCTTCAAGAAATATTGATATATATGGTGGTGTGAAAAGAAGTAGAATAGGTAGAGGAGAAAATCAAGGATAATTTAGTACCCATCACTTATGCAAACATTTTCGTCGACAAGAGAGACAAAGAAGGTAATTCGGCGACAGAAGACAAGGAAAGGATATCGTCTCAAGAGTGACGAATGTAAATAATATTGCGACAAAATAGCTATACTATTAACGAAAAACGTTCGTCGATAGTATAGCTAATTCGTCGCAAGAATATTTACATGGGATAAACAAAGGAAATGGATGAGGTGGTTCCAAGTATAGCTAATTCGTCGCAAGTATATTCAAATGTACAGATGGGATAAATAAAGGAAATGGATGCGGTGGTTCCATCTAATGGAATATTGGTATGATATTATGTATTACTCTACCTCCAAAATTACCCAATTTAAAGCGCTATATGGTTATGAACCCCCGTCACCAAAGAATTGGGTCATTAAAAATGCAAGTATAAACTATTATTAATCTATGTTAAAAGAAAATTGACTATCATAGGTTAACTCTCTCTATTTCTTGTGGAGAAATACATAGTTAAAATAAGCTACCTTAATCCAATCAGTGTTGCAATAAGGTCTAAATATGCATGAGCTTATATGCTTTTGGCCTCATGAATGAGCAATATACCTAGAATGATCAATAAATGTCATCATCATCGTAAATTTCATCATTGTTACATTATGGACTAGACATGGGAAATAGTGACATGTGAATGGGGCTTAGAGGTCGTGAATGTGTCTTTGAATGGTGTTACATGGTTTGCAAGGAGTGTAGGGCTTATATGGTGCAATGTAGTGTAGTCTATAAGAACAATATCTATGCCAAACCTCAAAATGGATTGTACCATATCTTGTTCATAAGAAGGATATTCTTTGTATGTTTCCTTTGTGGTGGCTCAAGCCCTCACACATGATGCATGACAATGAAATGTAACAATTTGACTATTGAATGATAGTGTTATGTCACATGCAAATTATGAACTGACTTAGCTTGCAAATGAACTTTGACAAGCCCTTATGGCCCAAGCATCATTCAATTGGTAGGATATTGATAGCTTTCAAGACTCTTATCTCTACAAGGAATGTTTCTTTGGTAGGATATCGGTAGTTTTCAATATTCTTATCTCTTATATCTTAGCACGTGACAATCGTCAGGGACAATTTGAAAAAAACCAAGAAAATTACAATTTTTAAAAGGTAAAATCTGAGCAAACTGAGAACTAATGTTCCTTACCTTCATACATAGAACATACACATACCTTATAATCCACCTTAATAGTTACATAACATTAATGTAAAACAACCTTAAAACTAGAAATTGTACATGTTCAAATAGATTTCCACTAACACTCTTTTAAACTAAACCCTTATGTAATTGTTAACATATAACCCCTAACATTTATAATCATATTAAGCTTATAAACCCTAATATAACCTCCCTATCCCCTACCATCTATAATCTCAATAACCCCTATCCCATTAACAACTAATAGAACCCTTGGCATCTATAAAGACATCTAATCTCTAATCCTTACACCTTCTATTTCATCTAACTAAAATAACATTGGATTCATATACCCTTTGATCCATAACCCTATAATCCATATCATTCCTAACCCATATGACTCCCAACAAAAATAACCACTTCCACGATACATTATAACCCATAATATAAGACATAACAACTACAACTCCTAATCCCTAAAACTTTATATAACACCTATAAAATTTAATCCATAAATATTATAACCCTCAACCCACACCCCATATTAGGTCATGACGGGCTTAGTATTGATGTCTTTAATTGATGATATATTAAGCTATAATCAAGTTTTGGTAGATGAATTAAGGTATTACCTTAAGACACCTAACACCTAACTATTATAACTTAATTACACCTAAACCTTAATATAACCCATCACTTGTATAACCTTTATACCCTTATAATTCATAACCACTATCCTCTATAACTTAACCCCTATAACCCCTTACCTCCAACATGCATCAGTGTTAATTCTTAACTCATATAACACACTCATAGGCTTGCAAACAACCCATATAATGGACGCATGTGTTGGCTGGAGCACTAGTCATTCAAGGCTCTTGAGCTCAACAATATTCAACAATATCTTGAGTCACCACTTGTTTTCCTTCCTCGACTATGGTCAAGATCCTATGATATATACTCAGTGCACAAAACCTCCTAATGGAGTCCATATAATATTCCAACTCTGATGCTAAAAACCTCTTAGCTGATAGGGCTTGTGTTATGGTAATTTGCAAGTGATGTTCATGGTGATTTATCCTAAGAAGTGATGTTTAGGGAATAAGGTCCAAGTTTTTTCCTCCCATCCTAACCATGGAATTTGAGATCAAGAAGGTCAAGTTAGGGCTTAAGACCCATCTTTCCCCCCTTAACCTGCATGTTAATCCCTCAAGACCCATTTCTATTGTACAAAACCTACTCATGGAACCATTATATCGTGCTTTGGATTCTAAAGAACACCAACTACAACCCTGAGAACCATTCCTAATGGGGGGTCTGACACATTTTTACTTAGGGAATGTGTTTTGGTTTAACAATGGTACTTGTATCCCTCAAATAGTCCAAAAATAACCTACAAGAGTCCTATGTGATGGCTCAAGGACTCATCCAACACTATATCCTAAGAAGTTGTGTGGGTTGTAGTTGTTTATCATAGAATTTAAGCCTAAGAATGTTCACTTAGGGAACAAGTACTCCCTTGTTTCCCTCCCTTAACCTTGGTTAGACCTTGAGACCCATTCTTGGTTCAAAACTAACTTATTCATGGTGCCCAAATTCCACTTTGAGGTGAATGATATGTTACATGGGTCATATGTGGTGGTTTGACTACTTGTCTATGGTTCTTGAGCTTGAGAAGCAAGGTTTAGGTTTGAAGAATCTTGTTTCCTTTCATAAACTATATGTCATGAACCTAACACCCATCCATGATGCTCAAGAAGACCTCATAATGTCACCCATATTCAACTTGGATGCCAAAGACTCCCTAGAGAGGACTCATGTCATGGTTTTTAGGTGTTGTCGATGGTGGTTCATGAGATCGAGAAGGTTTAGTTAGGGCTTTATGCCATTGTTTCCAACTTTCCATGTTTATGCCTCTACACCCATTTTCAATGTACAAAACCTAATCATGATGCTTATATCCCTCTTAAAGGCCAATTAAGTTATGTTATGTTGGTTTGAGGACTTGTTCAAGGATCTTGATGACAACTTGTTCACCCATCCATGGTCTTGTGTGGTGACATGAGGACTTGTTCATGGTGCTTGAGCTAGATATGATATGTTTGGGGCTTGATTTGTTGTTTCCCTCCCTTGACCATGCAGGCTAAGGGATTGAGGCTTGTTTCCCTACCACAACCATGGTCAAGGCCACGAGACCCATATGTATATAGTATTCAAAAAATATAAAAGGTAATAGTCTAGGTGTTTTTCATGGCACATGATCTTGAGAAGGTTCAATTATGGCTTAAGTCCTTTACTCCCCCCTTAACCATTTTTAGGTGTTAAGACCCATTTCTAAGGAACAAAACCTATTCATGGCACCTATATCCTACAGCTTGGAGGCCTTCAAGGAAGCCTTACAAAAGAGTGATGTGTTGGTTAAGGCCTCTCTACCCATCCTTACTACAAAAAACCTCTTAATGGTGTCCTTATTCAATTTTGATGCTAAGGACCCCCTAGAGAGGAATTTTGTTGTGGTTTCTAGGTGTTGTTCATGATGAATGAGCCTAAAAAGTGTCATTTAGGGCCCTCATATCCCTTGACATTGGTTATACCTTTATACTAATTATTGGTTCATTTATGGGTTATTTTCCCATCTTTCCACCTAAGTTTCATAATTTTTATAGTGATAATTACTAAAATAAATTAGCCCTTCATAAAAAAATCAAAGACTAAATATCTATTCTTAATACAATTTAAAAAAAACAAATACTAAAATCCTTTAATTAAAATAGTTATTACTTATTTTTTTATATCTACTCTACTCAATATGCAAATGTAGAAATAACCTTTGATTTCACCCATACGCTTTGAGGCCAAGAGAGGGTTTGGTAAGGCGGATTTCTTAATTAAGGAGGGTTTTCTTTAAGGTGGAAACATAATTTGATTTCACCCATACACTTTGAGGCTGAGACAGGGTTTGGTAAGGTGGGATTTCTTAATTAAGGTGGGTTTTATTTAAGGTGAAAACATCATTCAAATCAGTTACCCTTCTTCAAGCAAACAAGCTCATCCAAGATCGAGTAGACCGAGCAAGAAGACTATGGTACCTATCTCTTTGTGACCTATGCTACCCTTGCTTCTACCATAGCCTTTACTTAGTCAATTGAACCATTAATCTATGCCTTTGCTTCTCCTTCTTACTCTAATCGAGGGGCGTGCCATCCGAGACCGATCATACCGAGAAAGGAGGTGCAAGAGTATTGTCGAGGGAAAGGAGGCGTGAGAGTGTTGAGGGAAACCCATACGCTTTGAGGAGACATGCTTTGATAAGGCGGGATTTCTTTAAAGCAATACAGTCGAGGGAAAAGAGGTGTGAGAGGGACATTTGAGACCGAGGGAAAGGATGGAAATATCATACCGAGAAAGGAGGCTCGAGACTATCGAGGGCAAGAAGGTGCGAGACTGTGGGAAAGAATGGTGAGTATAACCTTTGCACACTCAATTTTTGCATGTATTTTGATAATTCATAAAATGGAGCCATGCTCAACTTAGGTTTTGGGCATATTTTTTCACCACTATTCCATCACGTCCAAGCCCTACTTCACCATTCCCAAAGTCGCAATGTGTTATTTCCTCATCACCCTAAGCCCACATTCTTGCAATCAAGCATGAAAGCCCAACTAAGTTTGATGACTCTCTGAAATGAAAAATTGAAAGCCATAATATCAAACCAAACTCTAGAATTGAGGGTCATGGAAGGATATATGTCATGTGCCCTTAACGTGGAAAATTATTCTTCTCTTATCTGCTCTTTCATGCAGTTTCAAGATCCATTCAAATCTATAACTTTCCTCTTTCAATTATGGATAATTTAACCAAAAGCATATTATTATATTCTTTTTTGGTTTTGGTCCATTTTCCTTTAGTTATGAGCAAGTGATAACAAACCCAATCCTCTCATTGTTGTTATGTTCAACCTGGGCTTACCTACTTCATGTACCTTGAATATTTTTGCACATATAATATTCTCATGGCCTCGAAACCATCATTCTATTCACTGTGATATTTACCAACACTAAAGGGTTTGAATGGATATTATTTGATTTCATATTTATCATTATAAACTCAACCTCAAAATTATTTTTTTAATTTCCATTACTCATTATAAGTATGAGCATAGTTTGGCCTATATTACTCATTACAAGTATGAGAAAAAAATTTCCTATACGAAGCCTTTGAATTTCCCCACACTTGCGAGGTTTCAATCAAACACCATTTCACCTCCTTGCATTGGATTTAAAATATTAAAAGAGCGCCATACTCAAGCATAAGCAATCTATCATGGCTCATTTGAATTTTTTTTCAGTTATTGTCTTACCTTATAAATGATAGAATAAGCTTTAGTTTCGGGTTATGTTTCCCATGTATGTCATACATTGATGATTGTTGTGGTTGTGGGAATCATTCTTCATTAGTTCAAAACAAAAACCCATATGAACTTGCTTCATTAAGAGTGTTTTACAATGAAAAACATTTTAAGAGTCGTTCCTAATTTCACATGCTTTCTATTAATCACTTACATAGAATTGGGCCTTTACTAGCACTTTTTAAAACACAATTTGCCTCATTTGTTAGCCAACATGTGTTCCCTCAATTTTTCATTCTTTCTATAACCAACTATAAAAGGATCATAAATCGATGTATTAAATAGATGCACTATTTTTCTTCAATCATAATCCAGTCAGTTTATGATTGCTTGAATATGTTGGGTCTATAAGGTTGATTGTAAATTGCATTTGAATTTATATTTGGTTTATTATATGAGTTTTTGGAGTTGTGGCTCCCATGACCCCAAAAGGGGATATGAAAAAAGGCCATAGATGTATGAATGGGTGGGAGAAGAAAAATAATAATGTTTTATTTTCATTTTAATGCAGAATTAGATTAATTTTCCAAATTATACCAAATAGGCCAATTCTACTTGGGTGACCCAAATATCCAACCAACTCTATTTTCTTTTCCACCTAATTTGTAGCCTCACTTGAGCATATCCGAGATAAACCTTATTTTTCATCCCACTAATTATGGCTAGAACCCTAATATTACTCCATATTTCATTGGTAAAGATAGATGGGGAAACCCACACTTGGATCTTGTTATCCTAAGAGCCCCTAAAATTTCACCCTTTGATTTGATTATACTAATTTGAAACCAACTTACCAAATATGTAGAGGTCCCCACTCTTGTACCAACTATTATTGATAAAGGAAACAATTGAATAACATGCAAGTTCCATCTATGCCTCTTTAGGACCCCTAAAACAATCCTATGACATTCCTTGTTATTATGAAATCCGATGATATCACTTCCATTGTTGATCATGTTGTTAGTTGACCCCACCACATCCATTTTTCCTTCACCACTCAATTGTTAAAATATGATACGAGGATGATGATTAACTTTGAGGATATGCACTTAGAGGTATATGTCCCTATGTATATTTCTTTGAGTACCCATTTCCCATTTCCCTTAAATAATTCTTGATCATCCACAAGGTGAAGCCCCCATGATCCTTCTGAGTATTAAAGATGTGTATGGTGGTCTCTATAATCATAAAAGTTTACTATGTTAGAAATGATGACATTTGACTCAATGTTGTATAGGTGTACTAAGTGAACTATGACATTTGCATGGTATTTTTAAAATTTGGGTCATTTTGCTTCCATTTATCCGAACAATTATCTCATACTTTTTGTCATTAGCAATGCACACATAGTAAACTATCAAGAAATTATTTATTTTCTTAAAACCTCTTGCTCCTTCCCATAGCTAGTTTTCATCGAAGTTGAAATTATTGCATTTCATTTTCCTCTTGCATGGTTTAAAGAGTCGAGTCAAAACGCCATCAGTTTCACGACTGCTCCTTTGAGTAACAACAGCCTAAAATCAAGCGTTAATTAAAATTTATCTAGCAACTTTTCTAGGGCTCTTTAAACCCATCTTATCTTAGGTGTAGAGCTTTGGAATAGGATTGTGAGAATAACTTTCCAAAGCTGCTAAACAAACATAAAACTTTGAGTTAGGGAGTGAAATCCAATTGCTATATCACTGACTTTGGGAAGCCCTTCTAACACAAGGGTCAATCCCCAGGTCGCATTGGGGCTAACAGAGTAATCAACCCTACTTTTTTGGTCTTGGTGTCGACTATCGACTGTCCCCCCTCTGCTTTTGTATAGTAGGTGGTACCATAGAGGCCATAATATTTTAGACTTCCTACACAAGGTGACAGCACATGGAAGGTGGTGTTGTACCTGGGATCGACGTTGACTAGACTCACTCAGACTCCTTAGAGTGCTTCCCACTGCTAAGTGAGGTAACCTACACCAGGGCGTTAGTTCGTTAAGAAGGTTGTCAACGTAACTTTCCCACCACCGAAACTGAGCCCCTTTGTGCATCGATCCTGTGATTTTGGATTCCATCACCAACTAGTGCTTCTTTGTGAGAAGGTTTGTTTGCATGCTTGACTCCTAGATTAATTAGTGTGTGTTGTTTTTTTCTCCTTGGTTGGCCTTAGGATTGAGTTTGTGTCTAGTGGCATTAGTTATGGGGTAATTCCTCATTTGATCAATACAAAATATGGATACCATTAAAATAAAATGGAATAAAGAGGTAACAAATAGCTCATACCTAACTTACATCTTATAATTCTCCAACATTGTTCTTTACACTTAGTGCAACAAACACCAAATGGAATGGTTTACACAAGGTCATGACCTACAAAGCTCCATATATTGCAAATGAGCAATGTCATTGGAGAATTTAAAATATTATCATAAACCCACATCTCATATATTTGTACATGCACCATAGATTCACAATATTTCATGAAGAGGTCCGGGAGAAATGCCTCCATGGAAAATTGTCCACATCAAAATTGTCCATGTCCTTGATGGAAATTTATAAAATTTCCTTGAAGATATTTTAGTCCTTGTCTTTCTTAAAAAGGATGATCCCATTCTGGAAGTGTTCAAATACTACTTTTATGCCCCCTCTATCTGGTAAATGTTATTTCTTATACTAGTCTTCCCCTACAATAGGGAGTGTTGTGTCCCTTTTCTCGAAAATAAGTGAGGTTCCTCTTCTTTGTCTTTGGAATCCTACATGGTTACTTCCCAAAGTAATGCCTTCTCTAGGGTTTTACATCTATATGATGGGTCCATTCGATTTAACATTATTTACATGGTAGGTTAAGTCACTGCTCATGATCCCTTTCCCCATCTCCACCATTTGGTATGCCTCCAAGGTGTTGAGCTAGAGTTCTCGCAAGGCCTTGATATATTGTGAGGTCCTCACATTCAACTAACTAAACCTCCCTCTTAGCTTGAAACTCACCTTTCTTCCAAGCAAGAGGGAAGCCCCTCCTCTTAGATCAATAGTTGTTTCCCTTGATTTGACCCTCTTTTGGCCTCTTCAATATATCCCTCTTTTGATGGAACATATATCTTTCCTTATTTCTCTCAAGTGGTTGCTCCACTCACTATCCATGGCCCAATTGAACCTTGGGTCTACCCATCAACCATCCCATTATCCCTTAGATCCATGAGTCTTGGTACATCTATATTGATGGTTCCTCAAACTTTACCTTGAACTTCTATCATTGATATATTCTAAACAAGCAAAGTAAATGTGTGGCAACAACAATTGACCCCTTACAATCAAAACTTTCCAAACCTTATCCAAGGAATGTTAATGTCCTACTCCAAAAAACTCATCTCCATATGTGAACCAAGTATTCATGTCAACCTATACACAATATAAAAACCAAGCATTCATGTCAAACTCTACACAACCCATAAACCAAGCATTCATGTAAACGTCTACACAACCCAAAAAGCAAGCATACATCCAACAGTCTCCCAACCTCTTGGACAGGAATACATGTGGCCTCAAAAATCTAGCGTTTATGGAAACTAGAATCCAATCATGAACATGTTCAACACTCCACCCTCTTGAATCCATGTTATATGGCCACGTACTCATCCAAGTATGGGAGGCGAAGGTGGGAATATACCACCATTCGGTATGCCTCTAAGGTGTTGAGATAGATTTCTCACAAGGCCTTTATGCATTGTGAGGTCCTCACATTCAACTCACTAAACCTCCCTCTTAGCTTTAAACTTGCCTCTCTTCCAAGCAAGAGGGAAGCCCCTCCTCTTAGATCAATAGTTTTTTCCCTTGATTTGGCCCTCTCCCAGCCTCTTCAACATATCCCCCTTTTGATGGAACATATATATGTCCTTCTTTCTCTCAAGTGGTTGCTCCACTCATTATCCATGGCCCAATTGAACCTTGGGTCTCCCCATCAACCATCTCATTATCCCTTAGATCCATGAGTCTTGGTACATCTATATTGATGGTTCCTGAAACTTTACCTTGAACTTCTATCCTTGATATATTCTAAACAAGCAAAGTAAATGTGTAGCAACAACAATTGGCCCCTTACAATCAAAACTTTCCAAACCTTATCCAAGGAATGTTAATGTCCTACTCCAAAACATTCATCTCCATATGTAAACCAAGTATTCATGTCAACCTATACACAATATAAAAACCAAGCATTCATGTCAAACTCTACACAACCCATAAACCAAGCATTCATGTAAATATCTACACAACCCAAAAACCAAGTATACATCCAACATTCTCCCAACCTCTTGGACAGGAATACATGCAGCCTCAAAACTCTAACATTTAGGGAAACTAGAATCCAATCATGAACATGTTCAACATTCCACCCTCTTGCATCCATGGTATATGACCATGTACTCATCCAAGTATGGGAGGCAAAGGTGGGAATATACCACCCTTTGACAATAACAACCCCCCCCCCCCGATGTTGCATGCTCAAACCAAAAATTGAGCTCAAATGGAGGAAGTAGAGATAAATACCTTCATGCATCATATAAACCCCTTCCTACACAAAAAAATTTAGACAAACCTTTCTCCTCAAATTGTAGTGACGTGGATTACCCCAAAAATACTTGAATTACCTAAATTAAATGGTGCTCCGACAAAGGAATACCTTGAGTGTCACTTAGAATCTTTCACTACTACATGTGTCAAGTTTCTTCATTATAACAACAATATCACTATAAAAAAAATTCAGCAATACTTGATAGGTGATGCCATTCAATGGTTCCATCATCTCCCTAAAGAGTTAATTTATAACCCTTAAATGTTAGCGAATTAGTTCATCCAATAATTTAACATCGCTCAACCAAATGAATCTTGTATCATTAACCTTGTTAACCTTAAACAAGAATACAAGGAATCTAAATAAACTTTCATTCATTGATGGTGTAAGGATTTGCACGACTCTATGGAAAATTTACTAGAAGACACCTTTTATCACCTATTTATCAATGCCTAGAACCGAGACAACATTATCACAAATTATATCAAAGATCCCCCTTCAACTGAAGATTCCATCGACAACCTCCATCAAATAGAAAATGCCTAACTTAAGTCTGTTGTGGGAGATAACATAGTTAAAACACCAAATCCGTGAGTCTCCAATAGAAATGTGATGCGAGACATGGTGACAGAAATGACCCTGCCCAAAATTGAAGTTAGAACTATCTTTTAAATTAGAGAAAAGGAGCAACATCATGCATCAACCTCAAAAAATGGCATTTGGTGTAAATAACACAAGCACGACTCTCATAATACAAATGATTGTTGAAAACTTACATAGTTGATGCAAACAAAGGCCAAACTAATATAGCTCCTAAGCTTAAGATTGTTGTCACATGAGAAAATGCCAAACTCAACAGCTACAAGAATATGATGCCCAATCATGATATTCTAAAGTCTTCCAAGAAGAACAAGAAGAAGTAGGCTTCTCTTGAAGACAACTCCAATTATTTCAAAGAAGAAGAGGTTGCTCCTAAATATCCTACAAAGAAGGATAAATTCTAACCCTTCTTCTAGTTAGTCTACAATCAAAGTTATATAAAGGATCCATATCGCTAGAGGTGCCCAGGCACTAGTGCTTGACTCTAACCTCAAAAGGCACCACCCTCCATATGATTCTTTACCTAACCTCATTGACTTGGATATTTTCCTCCCGATGCATTAGGAAGGTCTTTCTTTATATTAGCCTACTCAAAAACTAACCTTTATCCTTATTGACACTTGGGGTCCCCTACTTTCTCACTAGATTAGAACCATCTCTCAAACCAAATGGGAATCTCCTCATGAATATTATATTATCATTCCTCCCCCCTCTCCCCAAGCTAGTTGATTTCTTGCCTCTTATTATTCTTCCTTCATTCAAAGGTCATTCTCTCATGTCTTTGAGATGTCGGCCTACATGAATGTTCTCTAAGCATGTACTGAATAGACGACCCACATAATTGAGTCCCTTTTACGATTTCTCCCCTAGGCTTACACAAGCTTTGTCCCCTTCTCTCTCCTTAGATATTTCTCGCATTCCTTTGAGAGAGGAATGGCAAGCCAATATGGTAAACCCATTCTTCATTGAGATCCATCACAATGATTTCACCATCAAATGAGTAATTTATGATCCTAGATTTTCCCTTAACATCATAAGAACTCCTATCTATCATGTCCTCAGTGTTAATTTATTTTCACTCACTTGTTGGACCCTTTAAGGTTTCAAAAAATCTAAGACTAGACCCCTTAATGATATTGTGATCCCTATTTTTTTTGTCCTGAGATTGTAGACACCCATTTTTTAGTACTTCTAGTACACCTAGAGTACAACATACTCCTAGGTCGGCCTTAGTTAGATGCAATGAATATATTTATCCTTTGCACCTTCAAAAGTGAGCTCTTATTTTTCCATGAAGGTGAGAATTAGTAGGCTTTAGGGATATCACATTAATATGTTCTCCTAGGTCGGCCTTAGTTAGATGCAATGAATATATTTATCCTTTGCACCTTCAAAAGTGAGCTCTTATTTTTCCATGAAGGTGAGAATTAGTAGGCTTTAGGGATATCACATTAATATGTCCTTAATATGTCCAAAATCAATAGGGATGTCACATTACATTAGGTGGTTGACAACTATTTTGTAGTGTGAAATCTCACCATAGTGCATATTGCTTGCATGGATAAGTGAGTCGAATTAAAGTGAACCCACCTAGAGATTCATACCCTTCACTAAGTTGGGAATCCACTGCATGCATGAGTGCCCCTACTAATATTGGTAATTGCACCCTCGAATTGTGCATCCAAAACTAACGATATAAAAAATTTATTTAGAACTTTGAATATAGAAAAAAAGTTCAAAAATTGGAACTAGGATGAAGATGGACTACTCACTAACAACATGTGCACATGCAACTGAGGTACAACCAAACAGGTACCTGTTAGATATTTATTCATCGAGTGAGGAAATCTTAGGACAAATAGAAGGAAATGTGACTGCATCTAGTAGATATGATAAGCAAACAAGGACCAGAGGTGAAAAAGTCAGATGAAAATTTTGTAGAAGCACGGAATTTTTTCTTGTCGAAGGACAATCATGCTCTTATGATGATGAGAGCACAGGATACATAGAGGTGCCACTCAGGTATAAGCATGTAGTGAAACAATGGGTACCCAAGGAACTACCTCCTATAGATGTTGACTTCATTGTCAACAATAGGACATATCACATTGCACCATCCTCCCTCCATGGCCTGGGGTTATTTTCCATGGATGGAATAACTATAAAATACAATACAGTAATTGAATTGATGGACTATGTCGGACTGTGTTACAATTATAATGATTGGATGCGGTTGGTCTGGTACATGCAAAGTATGCGTAGATATGCACTCACCGCAAATTATATACAACTAATAAACAAGGATAAAAATAAGGGAGCGACTATCTATATTGATGGAAGGCCTAAAGCTTCCGGAAATATCACAGGGCTTATAAATAGCACATGACCCAGGACAACAAACAAGCAACCGAATTGCATATATGAGGGACGTGAAGAGAATCGGGTAGTCATGTGCGCAATTAAAAAGATAGCTCTCAGGGAAGAGTTATTAGGGTATTACCATTTGAATCGAATAGAAACATCGAATAATAGTGTGTGGGTACTTATGCAACACCTCTTTAAGAAACCTCTACTTATTGCATTATATTTTTTTTATCTTTAACATTATTTTAAATATTTCACGGTCCCAATTTTATAATAATGTGGGAGGTTGATCATTGAGGTTGATTTTATTTGGGTGGCAATCATTTTTTTTGTTATTGTTAACAATTTTTTAAATATTTGTGGGTTCTAATTATATTATAATGTGACAGGATGATCATGGAAAAGGGTAAGCCGCAGAACATGTAAATGATTATTAAATTCGACTTTCATTTTACATGAATTTTATTATTTGCTTATATAATTTTATTGAAATAACATTGTTTTTGTTGAAATTATATGTAGTCGGCAGACCATGTTGATCATGATTCCGCCATTGAGGAGGGTTGTATTCATCCCCTGATCCGATGGTATTAATAAAAAAAAATATCATTAAAGTGAATAAAGAACTTGCTAGCTTATTAGATCATCCAGATCAAACTCTCGACGTCCTAGAAAAGATCAATCTCCTTATGTCACAACTTAACACATATAAGGTAATAACCATAATTTAAAGTGTTTTTTTCTAATGTACTCATATGTTCAATTATGAAACTTTGTTCTTTAACTTTTACATTATCTCACGGAAAAACATTTTCTTTTTTATAAAGAGATTTTTGGAGCCTGTTCAGCTTGGTGTTGGTAGTAGTGGCATTGTAGAGATGCCACAGAGTCCTTATGTGGGTGATCATACAGTTGCTAGAGTACTATTTACTTCTCCATATTCCACACCTAATTTATATAGGAGCCATGACACGCAGCGCCATACATCCACACATCTGTCAGACTCTAGAGATGGTGACAAAGATGAGGTTGATGATGTGGTTGACATGGTTTCATTTCCTAGAGCTAGACGTGTGACAAGCACGGGGACCCTTCTGTGCACATTTTTGGTCAATGATAATGGACTTCCATTAAAAAAAAATAAGACTCCCAGGTAGTTTTTCATATTTTAATCGTTTCATGTTGTCCATCTCATACACAAATCATCTATATTATTAATTTTAAATTAATAATCATATATTTTTGTGTAGGAAATGACCATTTTTATAGGCACCTAGAGAGCAAGGCCTTGTTGATTTTTGGGGCAACCTTACGCATGAGGTGGAATTTCTAGAATTTCAACCTCAAAAAAGAACGTATGGATTGTCTTGAAGGCCTCTTTGGAGTAGACACATTCAATAAAAAAAATGGTCACCTCTGCAACGAGCGAATATTTAAAATATACATGGGATGTTTATAGATGAAGCTTGGCAGGAAATCGTAGGTATGATCATCCTCCCTCAATTCCAGAGAGGGAGTGAAAGGCGACCATTGATGATGAAAAAGAAAATATATTGAAAAACTCAGGAGAAAAAATAATTGGTGCCCCAAGGTAAATCACAATATTTTGATTTAAATGCCAGCTTTAATTTTCTTTAGATCTAAATAAAAGTGTGGTTATATATAACATACTTGAAAATTTTGATGATAGGTTGCCTGACACTTCGAAGGCAACCAAAGCAAGGATTTACAAACATGGCCAACACAAGCTAGGCTAGGGCGGCTACTTGAGGTTACATTCACGAATCATAATTACCCAAACATATTAAGAATATTATTTGCATCGCCTTACAACTTTCAAGTAATTGTAACCAAAAACATTAAAAAAACATACCCTTATCCAATGCAGGGAAAGGACTTCGGAACTAAAAGCACGGAGGAAGACCTCCAACTGGGTTACAAGTACAGTTATAAAGTCATGGTTGATCATATGAAAAGCATGGGGCAGACCCCAAGATCCAATTTGTGGGATAAGGTAGATAAAAATCAGTCCACATTAACCTTTCATTACTTATAAAAGACGTAAATGTTTGATATCGTCCATAATTTAATGTCTTACTTTTTATTAATCATGGGAGCAACACTATCAATGAAACCATTAGTAATGGACAATAGAGTGTTTATAGTGCAATGCAGCCAGAAGATCATGGTGCTCCCCAGCAACCCCATCCCAATGGGGTGCAGCCCCAAGATGTTCCTATGGCTGAGGCCCACGACGGTAAAATGGTTGTATATTAATCATATACTTAATAATTTTGTACTTATAAATTTTGACGTTTCAATGGCAGAGAATGTCATAGTTGAGCCTCCTCAACCTGAAGATCGGGTGAATAGGGCAGCCATTCCAACAGTGCCGACTAGAGGACTAGGTAAATAATTACATTGCAGAGTTTTTTTTTAATATTAATGAACTACTTCAATCATATTTAAAAATTGGCCATATAAATTTAATATTTTTTGTTTTTGTAGGTGGTGGCCCCTCACAGCAGCGTCCACGCCATGGGTACAAGACCAGACATGCTCGGCGTGAAAGGACTAAAACAACATCAGTTGTTGAAGAGCACCCAGTAAACGAAGACATGGAGATGGATGAATTACTTAAGAATTAGAAAACACAAAAGAAGACTAAAAGAAATTGATGATGTGTAATAATTTTATAAGACAATTAGATGTACATTATATAGTTGAATATGTAATGATGCATATAATGCATTGACATTATGGGTGTTTTTTCATATGATAATATACACAAGGCTATTTCTATGGCTTGTATATATCTGTGAATGTAATTTTATTATACAATTAATGATAATTCCAGCTTCTCTTAGTCTTGGTATATATTGATTCAATACTCCTTGGTTTCATTGGTTCTATTAGATTTGACATACAATTTATGCAGTAATTTGTGGCTCCATGGATATCATCCTAGCGATTTGAAGGCATTGGTAAATGTGAAATTTAAGAGATTGAATTGTTCAAGTTTGGATTTAAATTTTACATGCTTGTTTGTTTGTGGGTTTCAAGAGTTCCAAACTTGTATCTC
>ML779434.1:562438-572586 GCA_009831015.1 Picea engelmannii | reverse complement strand
ATTTCCCAATTCGGGCGCGAAGGTTATTCGAGCGTATTGTTTTCATTAAAGAAACAGAGTCATTATCCTTAACTCGGAAACAATCAAACGACACAGCAAGCATCTTCCCGAAATACTTACCAGTCCTAGCATACTAATGATAATGAAATCGAATACGGGCAAGATTGTAACAATCAAACTTAATCAAACTGTTTATAGCACAAGGATCATAACCAAATCAAATCTGAGCACGATACAAACCAATTCATTTGGAGGTAAACCATTAATTTTATAAACTAGTCAATCAAATCTCAAAACATACCACTCAAATCCAATCGAAATCTAATGATCTCTATACTGGGAATAATCAAATCATATATCAAATCAAACTTTGTTTCTACTCAAAGCAAATCTATATATAGAATACACACAATATAACAGAGCCATTCAGGCTGTGAACATAACTGTTTAAAAACTGAATCGCAAACATTATATCAACCTAGATTATTTACACTATGAAATGAAATTTTCCATACCTGTGTAGCGACGAGGCTGCTCAATTATGCCAGCTTGGAGTTTACAACAGCCGTGGCTGATTCCACGTTTTTAAACAAGATGGAGTCGGTCGTCTTTTGTTTCTTACCTGTCACTTGTAGCTTGGCCTTTTGACTGGTCAGGGCTGCAATCTGGTCCTCTAGTGACTGAATCTTTGACTGGAGTATTGGAACATCATTATAATATCGCTCCAACCACGAATTGCATTGATCACAGGATGACACTGTAGGTTTAGATAGAGCAGGAGAGGGTTTGGGCAGATGATCGAGGGTTTCACAAGGCAACTTAATGCCTGGGTAGTTAGGGTCGTCCTGTAGGCAAGGGGGTAGGTTTGACACAAAGTCATATGAGGGTTCGGCACACAAACCTTGGGAATAGGGATATTCACTAGCCAAGAAATGCTCTACTTTCGAATCGGAGTCCTCACTCAACACGATAGGGTTAAGCTCGACAAGGGGTTTTGGCTTGTTCCTTGCCATCCATGAAATCAAACGGGCATTCTTTTTCCCTTTGGCGTTTGCAGTGAGGTTTGCCTTGGGCTTTTTGCTCATAGGCTTAAYAGTCTCAACACTCTTAGACACAGTGTGGGGTAGGTCGATAGGGGCGTCGACTAAAGGTTTAGGTTGAAGGACTTGGTAGGGTACTGGGGGTACAACCTTGACCTCGCTCACCACAGGTTTGTCAACCTGTGTAGGGTTCAGATCCTCGAAACCATTCCGAGCAACGAAATTGCTCCAACTATCTTCATGCAAAGTCAAATGATAGACAAAAATGAGCTTGATAAGCCCGTAATAAAAAAGGCTACTGTCAGCCTGGTGTCTTTTGTACTTCTTCGACATTTTAAACAGGCTACGATGCAAATAATAGGGCAAATTGAGCTGATAACCCATAAAAACCATAAGCAAACGCAGGTGGTGTAGGAACACAAACCCGTATCGACCCTCACAGGTGATAAACTGTTTGATTATCATTAATAAATCATGCCAACGTTGTTTAAGCATGGTTACGGGCATACCTCTATCACAGGAGGTGATTTTGCGCGACTGGAAGAGCAGTGTCCATGGGACCTCCTCGACTTTGCAATTCTTGGACCATCGTTGTCCAGTGGCAGGCAAAACCCGTAGCAAGACTGATAAACTGTTCATCAATTTCCAATTGTATATCGTCGACCTTGGCTCAACAGCCATCGAAGGTCATGGCAAACTGTCAAGCCACGCAAAGGTTAAAGCCATTGAAACGTTCCATGAAGGTAAGCCACCCACTGTCTGCCAAATCTTGGCAGGCATTGTCAAACATCAATAAGGCCTGTTTGCCATTGGGTTCAACTCGCACGACTAGTGCCATGGAGTTGAATGCATGGTAAGGGAAGGGTTCGAACACACAGTAACAGAGCTATCCGAACCAACATCAATGAATTGAGCCAAAAGGGGTAAGCATTAACGCAAGCATGCGAAGGTGGTGGAGTTATTCACCGCCATGCAAAACAATTATGATCAAAGTACAACCGCCGATATAGCTGTTCAATTCATAATAGTGGATCATCCATTAATTCAGGTGTACAACTAATCAAATGCAATGTGCATACAAATACGCGCTAACACTATGCCATAGTGTTTAAACACCCAACACACAAATCAACACCCAAATCAAATATACGCTAACACTATTGATTCATAGGTTTAACCAAGGTTCCAAATAGTTGACAAGCCAAACAAATATATAAAAGATTAACATAAGGATCCTATCATACATATAAAAATTTAATCAAAACCCTTATGCATTTCATAGAATCTAAGATTAGGCAAGTCATAAAATGCAAAATCCAAATGCTCAATGTCTTACAAACTCAAAAAACATCAAGTCATATAATCAATCGAAGTATGAGAACTGATCAAAGGATATTGCCAATCGATCAATAAAAGGTAAGCGCAAACGGAAAAAAAAAAATAACCACAGTTTAGATAATGATCGAAAAACAACTTCGAAAGGAGAAGTTTTCACACTTACAGTCGTGAAAACTTAACGAAGACAAATGTGTCATTGTCGCAAGAAATGAAAATGTCGTCTATTTGAAAAATGCGATGAAAAATGTGACGTTCGCAAGACATAGGTGTAGGCAGCTTATAGGATAATAGAAAAAGGTGAATTGGCTGCCAACAATCGCGACACACTGGAAGAAGCAGTTATCTCTGTAAAAGTAACAAATTCAGATTAGGATAGCCGAGAAGATTTCAACTCAAGAATAACAACCAGAAAGTTGTACAAACATCGTCATCAATCATTTTTTTCCAGCAGTGTTTTAAAAGATGAAAACCAATAATAGTCTTAAGATCAACAAATCATGATATTAAAGATAAAATCTTCGATACTGTTGGCATGGCCACTGCTGCCAGCAGGTGTCCATAGCCTCGACAGGGTTTCCATTTAACCCACTCTGACATCTGTATCCTGTCAGGAAGTTCTGGATCAGAATAAAGGACATTAAGGAGGTTTCTTATAATTTTTTGCAGATTTTCATGTACCTGACATTGCTTCGTTGCCAGCAGGCCTGTTCAGTACCCCGGCGAAGTTTTCTTGGCGCCATGCTTGCAATTACCCGCTGCCAGCGGACCTGTTCAGTATCCCGACGGGTTTACAAGCACTTCCCACAGCTCTTATTCATAATTTTATTTTGTTTTTCTTTCGAAGATATATGGCCGAGCGGGGTGACGTTGAAAGTCTTGATATTTTAGCATATTTTTATACCTCATTAGAATTTTTTAGCACTGTCCTTTATTTATCTCCGGAAATGATTTATTTACAAAACAACTTCCTACGACAAGGAGACATCTTTTTAAGTCATTCCTTTACGGAAAAGGGACAGCATAAAAAGATAATAGATGATCATGAAAAACTTTGCTCAGAGATTGAAATCAGTAAACTTCTTTCAAACAACAAAATTTTCCAACATAGATATCAGTTTCAAAGATATACCATTGATGTTTGTACAAATTTTCAGAAGTTATTTCGGCGAAGAAATTTTTCTATCGTCTTTTCCTTAATGGCTCAATGTACAGGTATGTGTATGTCCAAAAACACAAACTGATCAATCAAATCAAAATAAAAAACAAAAAGCCAACGAAAACGCAAACAAAAATGAAATATGTACATAATATACAAGGGTAGTTATCAAGCAAAGTATCTCTTCAAGGCTTGGCCATTCACCGGATAGGTGTCAAGCTGCCCTTCAAGATTCTGCAATCGAAAAGAACTAGGACCCAACTTTTCAGCAATTAAAAATGGCCCGAGCCATAAGTTTTGAAATTTGGTGTGCTCACCCTTTCCTTCGTGTGGTTTGTCCCACTTCAAAACGAGATCGCCTACTTCAAAATTTCTATCAGAAGCAGAATTAGAATCGAACCAGCTTTTAATTAATTGTTGATGTTGATCTAACTTACGCTTAGCTTGGGCTCTTACTTCTTCCAACTTCATCAAAGCGTTAATTCGGCTTTCTAGGGGGGGGCAATCTTCTTCTTGGACTTTTTGTGATAATTGAAGCGAAGGAAGAAGAATGTGAGGTGGAAGAATTTCTTCTCTACCATAAACAAGAAAAAAGGGTGAGTTACCTATAGCAGCTTTGGGTGTTACCCTATCAGCCCACAGTGCGTTCAGCAGTGCATTGTGCCAATTCTTGTGATTTTCAGCCACTGTTCTCTTGATAATTTTAATCAAGTTCTTGTTTGTTGATTCTACTAAGCCATTTCCCTGGGGGTAGTAACTAGCAGAATACTTCAGTTTTATTCCTTTCTCCAAAGCAAACTCTCTCATCTCAAGAGAAGAAAAGTATGAAGCATTATCAAAGACCAGACAATCAGGGATACCGAAACGAGTGATAATATTTGAGTTTAGAAAAGCGATAACCTGACTGGTGTTGACAGTTCTTAGTGCAGCAGCTTCAGACCATCGTGTAAAGTAATCTGTGGCTGTCACAATATACTTGTGTTGTTGCGAGGACGGAGGGTTAACAGGACCTATGATATCAAGGCCCCATTGCTGGAAAGGAGAATCTACTGAAACGGGTTGCAAGGGAAAGGCTGGTTTTTGCAATTGCCCTGATGCTTTCTAACAGATGATACATTTACGACACAAGGCATGGGCGTCTCTAAAAAGCATGGGCCAGTAATACCCGGCTCTTAAAACCTTATGAGCAGTGGTGTCGCCACCAAAGTGACCACCAGCTTCTCTTGCATGCAACTCTAGCAAGACTTTTTCTGCTTCATCTTTTTCGAGACAGCGCATCAGTATGTCGTCAAAATTCTGACGAAACAGTACACCATTAACTAGGTGAAAGGAAGCAGACTTTAGTCTTAACTCTCTTCTCTTGGCGGGATCAAGGTGACGGGGTGCTGACCCATGTTCAAGACAGAATCTAATATCGTCATACCAGGGACTTACGAGGTTTTGTGCGCAACAAATTAAACTTTGATTGCAGTGTTCTAGGTTTGACGTATCATTGTCTTCTTGTTGTCCTGTTTCTGAATCAACAACCAATCTACACAACCCTTGGCCTCTCACGATCTGAGCTGGGGTGATCTCTAAGTCATACTCTTGCAAGGAGGTGACCCAGTTAGCTCTCTTCTCTCCTAACTCTTTCTGAACTAACAAGTTCCTTATGGCAGGGTAGGGGACAATGACTTTCGTCCTTGACTTCAAAAGATAGGATCGGAAATTCTTAACTGCTTTGAAAACAGTGTAGGCTTGCCGATCGACCGCTGGGTAGTTAAGTTCAGCACCTTTGAAAGCAGAGCTCATAAAGGCGATGGGTACTTCATTGTTCTCCTAATTCTTCTGAGTTAGGACTGCGGCATAGGAACGGTCAGAGGCAAAAGTATAGAGTGTAAAATCTTGAGAGAAGTCAGGGCTCATGAGAGACGGAGCGTCTATTATGGCCTTCTTTATGGCATTAAAAGCTTGGTTTTCTGTGGGTCCCCAGTGATATTGGGTGTCTTTCTTAATCAGGTTCTACAGAGTCCTGACCATTTCGAAGAAACTGGGGACGAATCTTCTCACGAAGTTGATCTGGCCTAAGAAAGACTGCATGGATTTTTTGGATGTAGGAGGGGGAAGTTTAGCGATGACTTGAGTCCTTTTGGGGTCAATAATCATCCCATCACTAGACACAATGAATCCTAGTAATTTACCCTGTTCTACTGCAAAGATGGACTTTTTGGGGTTCAAGGAGATGTAGTATTTACGACATCGTAGAAGAACTGCTCGTAAGTGAGCTAGATGATCGTCTTTGTTTTTAGAATAAACAGTCACATCATCTAAGTAAACTACGACAGAGTCATTGATTAAGCCTTGAAAAGCAATGTCCATTGCTCTCTGAAAGGTAGCACCAGCATTAATCAATCCAAAGGGCATTTTGCGATAAGCATAAGTGCCCCACGGGGTACAGAAGGTAGTTTTGAGTTCGTCTGGTGGAGACATCAGGACTTGGTTGTATCCAGAGAAACCATCCAATAAGGATAACCTCTCAGAACCAGATACATGTTGTAGGATCTATTCCATGGGTGGGACAGGATAATTGTCTTTGTCAGACGCTTTGTTGAGGTTTCGGAAATTGACGCAAAGTCGAATTTCCCCGTTTTTCCTCCGAACTGGGACAAGGTTGGACACCCATTGAGTGTGTCTAACAGAAAAAATTATTTTAGCACTTAGGAGTTTATTCAATTCTTTTTGAACAGTCGGTTCTAGTTTAGGGTGCATTTTCCTCAGTTTATGTTGGAAGGGTAAGGTTTGGGGCTTCATCGGGATGACATGCTGTATGATATTAGGATCGAACGTTTTAAGATCATCGTATGTCCATGCAAAGACATCCTTAAATTCTTTAAATAATTTAACAAAAGCGGCTTTTTCTTGTCTAGAACATCCCAAGCCTAGATTAATACACTGAGGATTTTCACTAGTTCCTAGATTGACTTTTTCATAAGACAATGAAGAACTATTGGTTTTACAATTGATCGTCTTTTTAAATTTATCTTCAAAATCATAAAAAATTTCTAATCTAACTATGGATTTGGGTATGATATTTACCATGTTCGATAGAGATTTAGGAGATTTCGGATCAGGTATTACCGTAAAATCGTGCAAATTGTCGTTGTGTGTGCGTTCATCTATCACTGCACCTTGAAAGGTTTCTTCCATGTGCAGAAAGTTAATGATTTGATGATCATCGTCAAATACTCTCCATTTTTTAATATTGTCAGGAACAGATGGTCAAAACAATAGCTCGACGGAGAATGCGTTTGGAGATAAGCCTTCTGCAGGAAGAAGTTTAGAGGCTACATTAGCTAGTAGATCTGCTTCAGCATTATTTAATCTAGGAATGGAATTTATATTGAAAGCAGAAAATTTGTTCATCAAACTCCATACCTCAGACTGGTAACTTTTGAGATGTGGGGAAAGACAGTATATAGAGTCTCTTACCTGCCTAACCACTATTTCAGAATCGCCAAATACGACTAGGTTTTGAATGTTCATATCCAAAGCTTTTCTGAGACCTTGCAGTAAAGCCTCATATTCTGCAGTATTGTTAGTACATTCAAATTCTAGTCTACGAGCCATTAATGTCTTGTTACCTGCCGGATCGATAATGATGCAGCCTGCACCAGCTCCTTCTTTAGACTTAGAATTGTCGAAATATAGAGACCAGATTTGGTTTCCATCGGGCACATGGGATTGTTGCATAGAAGCTATTGGTTGCATGTATGCTACGATCTCGGACTGTTGTTCTAGATTGTTGATAGGTGAAACCTCAGCCATGAAATTGCCGAAGAATGTGTCCATCCCTTGGACTTCAGGTGAATCAGCAGGAGGTGTATATGGTTCGTTAGGATCGTTCAAATCTGTGACCGTGAACTTTAGGTAACGCTCACGATTCACTCTGATCTTGTTAGGCTTACCGTTCTCTGGGAACCATAAGTGAGACCAGTTTGTTGCGAAGTAACCATGTAGCTGCTTCGACCAGTCCCTGCTCAAAAACAGACCATACACTTCTGGAATATCCAAAACAATTATATCAATAACCTGATGAACCTTTGGGTTAGACGATAATCTAATCAATACATTTTTTAGTTCGCATATAACTTTAACATTTGTCCGATCAAGTTGTATGATTTTCAAAGTAGATGGTTCCACTTCAGCGTTAATCTTTTGGAAAACAGACCAAGGCATCACATTGGATGACGCTCCTGAGTTCACCATACAATTATGCACATTTCTGTTGAAAACCTCAAAAGTTAAAAGAAAAGGAGGTACATTCTTGCGAGTACTAAGAGTAGTAGCTTTTGGTTTTTTACTCGCAATTTCTAATGCTACTTTATCTACATTATTTACAAGGGTTACAGGAAGGCCTCCTTTATCTTGAGGATCAGGATTATTTTTAGTGGAAGTCTTCTGTGGAACTTTGCTTTGCACAACCTTGTTACCACTTGAATTACCATTTTTGCCATTCTCTGAAATATTTTGCAACATCTTTTGTAACAAAAATGGAAACTTCAACAACTCATAAATAGAAAAGTTAGCCCTTAATTTTTTAATATCTTCAACCACATCATAATCTAATTTAGGGCTGACATTGCTCTGTTTAGTTTCTGTTG
Organism: Picea engelmannii; assembly: GCA_009831015.1. Classification (NCBI taxonomy): domain Eukaryota; kingdom Viridiplantae; phylum Streptophyta; class Pinopsida; order Pinales; family Pinaceae; genus Picea; species Picea engelmannii. The sequence goes on along the minus strand of ML779434.1, from coordinate 564,412 downwards.
ATTTAGATGGCTTTGGAGGTGAAGTTGTAGTGTTCTCGGTAGAAGGCTTGTTTGTTGTCTTGCTCCTAGTGTTATAAGGGTGAACAGTCTCGAAGTTGGCTTGGAAGATGCTATCCGAGAAGTGTCCAAAGATATTTGGAGAAGACTCTTCTTCTTGAACTGTTTCCTGTTCGACTTCCTCCTGAGGGATCTCAGGAGGCATCAAGTTATCATGGTCTTCTAAAATTGTTTGAAGAGCACATTGCAAACTTTCTAGGTTCAAGCCTTCAGGGTTTGGATTAGGTCTGTTGGTAGGAAAAGGATTTCGGAAAGGAGGTTTATAGGGTCCTTTACTCGAGGAAGCTTCCTCAATTGACCTTTTTAAGTCTATAACTTGATTCGACAGTTTTTGAACAACATCAGTTAAATTTTCCAAATCAGAGTTTTCAGGTTGTGTTTTACTTTGAGTAGGTCTGGGGAGGATTTCAATCTTCTTTTTGGAAGAAGAAACAGTCTCAGTTTCATTGCTAGAAGAGTCCTTAAGACTAAGTATGTCTTTTTCAATCAGACTAGCCTCCTCGAAGGCTTCTAACAACATGGCCTTTTTAGATCGTTTAACCCAAATAGCTATACTTTGATGTAAAGCTCTAGTGTAGTAATCTATTACAAGACTCTCAGGAGGCATAGAATCTGTAGGGATTCGATTTTTAAATGTTAAGAATCTTTGATTAAAATCTTTAACCTTTTCTTTTGGGTTCATTTTTAAGCTTGAAAGATCCATGACTAAGACTTCCGGAGGTTTACCATCTCTGAATTTTTCCATAAAGCATGACTCAAACTTTTCCCAAGACACTATGGTATGGGGCTGTTGGGCAAAGTACCAAGTGGATGCATTACCCTCAAAAGTATAAGGAAACAACCTACAGACAACGTCTTCATGTTCAACATTGCGGAGTCTAATGGCTAACATAAATTTATTGATATGATCTTCAGCTATCTGTTTTGAATCAGGATCAAACTTGGGAAGCCATTTCTCCGGGTGTTTAGGTAAAGGGTGTTGGGCTTCAGGTACGGCTACAGCATTCTGGTCCAACCAAGGTCTAGCAGGGTTGTTCTGATTTTCCATCGGGGTAGTGGGTGTGGAAGGCTGAGAAGGTGAATTACCTTCATTAGAAGAGGAATCTCCTCCAAAAGAAGAAGGAGATGAGGGAGGTGGTGAAGGGGGTATCCCAGATCCTCCTGCAGCAGGATTTGTGATTGGATCTGTAGGATTCACAGTGAGTTTAATGTCACCTAATTGTTCTCTGATATCAGAGAATTCTAAAGGTTGACCCCACGGACGGCTTGGTTGCCTAAGACGAGCTAAGGTACTATGTGTTTTAATAAGAGATTGATGGATAATCTCTTGTGTGTCACCAACTGTAGGATTAGGGGTTGTTGGCTCAACTGTGATCTGCGGATCTTCGGTTGAAGTAGTTGTTGTTTGGAGGGGAATATTATCTTGTGAATGGATTCTGGTCACTATAGGTGAGTGATTATGGGGGGGAGGAGTATTGCGACCACCTCGTTCCATTAATTAAGTTCAAGCCCTCCCTCTAGCGCCATTTGTTGACAGGCGAAATTGACCATTCATCAACTGAGAGAGTGGAACCGGTCCGGGGTTGTCTAATAACCCAAGTCGTTTGGAATGAACCGCCCTGATGGGTTTAGCAGCTCCGTTAGCCGTTCTAAGGTTCTAGGAAAACCAAAGAGAAAACTAAGCTAAACTAACTAATCTAACTAAAACAAATAAAACAAACTAAAACGAACTAACAATAAATAAAACTAACTAAAACTAACTAAACTATTCTAGCTATTCTATATACAATCTACTAATTAATATTATACTAACTCTAATCGATTATCTAATTACTAACTGCAATATCACTTATTCACAAAATGTACAATATAAACAATCTACAGATTTAATTAAAACCTGCAAAACTCATTATATTC
>ML779434.1:510715-545771 GCA_009831015.1 Picea engelmannii | reverse complement strand
TTTTCATCTTATACTAAGAGAGTTCGTGATCGACTGATTCGCACGAATTATGGCAACTCTGTTGTGATAAAGGATTTATTATGGCATTATTGTTTTCTCTGGTTTTCTGCGTTTGAACGTAGGAAGATCTTGCGTTTAGATGTATTCTTCCACAGTCTGTTAGGAACCTGATGTTTACGACAGACCCTTGCATCTCTCTTATACAAGTCTTCCCCCTACTCACCCTTACTATGACTCATTGTCTGAAGTTATCTAAGACCTCACTCGCCCATGCATGCCTGGCCTAGTTTCAAAGTTAGAACCACATCGTTTGAGTTAACCTCCATCCGATCACCCCATTAAGCAAATCGTGACATAAACTGATGGGCGTCAGGCTCTGCTCCTGCTGCAATCCAGGGGTGAATTCCGACGCTAACATAATGTATCCTGAACTGAACTATACCACGAACATAATGAAGTATCCTTTTATATACTTTCCAATGGATTTCATGGGGTGTTTGCATATACCGAGAAACAAGACCAACAACAAAGGAAATATCAGGACGGGTATGAGTCAAGTATAAGAGGCTACCAACTAACTGACGGTACAGGGTGGCATCAAATTCGAGAGAAGTACAAGTGGTAGTAAGCTTGACTCCAGATTGGAATGGAGAAGGGGATGGTTTACAATTGTCCATGTGAAAATGACGAAGAATTTCACAAGCATACTTAGACTGGGAAAGAAAAATTCCTTCATTGGTTTGCAAAACTTGGAGGCCAAGGAAATAGTGCAAAAATCCTAAGTCTGTCATATCAAATTTCTTCTTAAGGCTAGTTTTCACATGGTTTAAAAGTTTTGAGTCACTACTAGTAAGGATATGGTCATCAACATAAAGGACAAGGATAATGAGATGGCTTCCTACTTTCTTGGTGTAGACATTAGGATCAAAATGGCATCTAGTGAATCAAGTGTCAATAAGAAAGTTGTCCATTTTGGCATACGAAGATCGAGGAGCTTGCTTAAGACTATAAAGAGATTTCTTAAGGCGACAAACAAGGCTAGAGTCATTCTGAACATAACCAGGAGGTTTTTCCATGTATATTTCTTCTTACAAATATCTATGCAAGAAGGAGAATTTAACATCCATCTAATGGACCTCCCATTTATGTGAGGCAGCAAGGGCAAGAACAAGGCAGATGGAATTCATTTTGGCTACAGGAGAAAACATTTCATTATAGTCAATTCCTTCAACTTGGGAAAACCCTTTAGCAACTAACCGAGGCTTGTGTCTTTCAACACTTCCATCTGATGCATACTTAGTTCTGTAGACCCATTTACATCTAACAAGTTTTCTTCCTTTTGGAAGAGGTACAAGATCCCAAGTATCATTTGCCATTAAATAATGATACTATTCACTCATTGTTGTATCCCAATCTGGATGAATTGAAGCTTCTGCAAATGTCTCTGGATCATGATTCTCTGAAACTTAAGCCAAAAGAGAAGAGGTTCGTTGGAACTGTGAACTTGTTTGACGCTGATCTGAAGGATCACCGACAAGATCACCAACTGCCTCTCGTGTTGAACGGACCCATCTAGGAAGTGAAGGAGTTGTTGTTGGTTCAGGTTCAAAGGACTCATCTGGAGGAAGGTGAGCAGACGAAGGTGGATTTTCATCCTCACTGTCATCATCTGAAGAAGAAACCAGAATAGGAATTGAAGGAGGCAGCAAACGTCGAAGATGGCTCGCAGGTCGAAGAAGACACAATCGTCGAATTAGGCTCGTAGGCCTAGAGATTTTCATCAAATTTAACATCTCTTCTAATAATAATTTCATTACAATGTGGTTGAAGAAGTCTATAACCTTTTACATATTTAGAATAACCAACAAATATACACTTTTCACATTTAGGCTACAATGTTTTCCTTTTCTCATCAAGAATGTGAGCCCATGCTATACTGCCAAATACACAGAAGTGACTTACATCTGGTTTAATTTTAGTCCAAGCTTCTTCCAGTGTTATATTTTTAAGAGCCTTTGTGGGACTGCAATTTACCATGTAATTTGCACAGTTGATGGCTTATGCCCAATACTTTAGACTTAATCTCTTATATTGGATCATACAATTATCCATTTCTTTTAATGTGAGGTTTTTTCTCTCAGCAACACCATTTTGTTGTGGTGTATATGGAACAATGTGTTGCATTTGGATGCTCTGTGTAGTGCAGTAACTTTTAAAATTATTGTTCACATATTTGCCTCCATTATTTGTTCTTAACCTTTGAATTTGATGTCCAGATTGCTTTTCTACAAGGACCTTATAGGCCAAAAACTTGTCAAAAACATCGCTATTAAGTTTTAAGAAGTAAACCCAAGTACGTTTGGAAAAGTCATCGATGAAAGTTAAGAAATACTTGAACCCAGAAAAAGAAGGAGAAGAAAGTGGACCACACAAATCACAGTGAACAAGTTGCAAAGGTCTCGAGGCGTGCCAAGAGGCACATTTGTCAAAACTATCTTGATGATCTTTGTGGAGAACAGAACTGGCACAAACACCATCTCTGCATGAAACAAGAGGAAGACCAGTCACCATCTGTTGATTACATAGTTGTTGCAATGAGTAATAATTTAGATGACCAAACCGCTCATGCCAAAGTTTGCTCAAGTCATCGCTATGAGCAACAAAAAATGATGAAAAAGATGATGACCCAAAGTTGTCAAACTTGTACAACCTGGTAATATCATCAACAATTCCAGTTGCAATAACATGCTTAGGATCTTTTAGATCCTTGATTACAACTTGGTGAGGTGAAAACTCTATGGTTTTACCTTCACTTGAATGAGTGATTTGATATACTGATAGAATGTTACAAGAAAGACTTGGAACACATAATACATCATTGAAATGACCATTTTCTACTTGAACTGTTCCAGATCCCACAACACTAAGAGATCTATCATCACCAACAAATATTTTAGTGGTGTTACATTCATTTAGAGCAAAAAATATGTTTTTATACTTAGCCATATGATAAGATGCTCCAGAATCAATAAGCCACTCATCAGAAGAAGAAGTAGAAGTTGTATTGAAGGAGAAACCATAAGCAAAAAGTGCATGTCCATGAGAAAAAGAAGAAGAAGTAGAATCAATATGGTTGTTGTGCTTCTTCATTGTTGCTTATAAAGCTGCCATCTTCTTGAAACATTTGGACTCATCGCGACCATATTTATAGCAAAAGTTGCAATGTTTTTCAGTCTTATTATTTTTATATTTTTCTCCTTTGTCACCATTAGGAGTTGAAGTTGTCTAAGTGGATTTGGGACCCTTATGTTGCTTGTTGTTGTAGCGAGGATGTTGCTTCTTGGGATTCTTGGGTTTATCTTTCTGTTGGGTGACTAAGGCTTTGTTGGAGGTACTTGCAGTCTTGATCACTCCAAGTTGTACAATCTTATCTTACTCTCTAATCAAAGTAGCACAAAAGGACTCAAGAGTGGGTTTTTGATAAGCTTTCCCTAGCGTCTCTTTCATGGCATAAAAGGTAGATACAAACACAAAATATGCACTACCTAGCTTAGAAAGAATAAGATAGATGCAACGATCTTCCTCCATCTTTATCTCACATTCTTTACATAAAATTCTGAGTGTTTTAAACTTAGATGGATAGTCTCCAATGCAAGAAAAATCACTTGGAATTAAATTCAATACTTGATTTTCTAACTGTTGTGCTCGAATAATATTGAGTTTACCAAACACAGATTCAATCTTTTCCCAAGCTTCATCGGGATCATTAATTTATTTAAGGTGGAACCTTAAATCAAGAGAGATGGACATTTTGATTAGTCCATGTGCTTCGTGACTCCTATGATCCCATTTGACTTTCTTATCAGCATCAGTGGGTTCTTTTTCCTTTCCCGAGGTATTCTAGTAGAAGCCTTTACTTCTTAATAAATCCTCCATATCATATTTCCATTGGAAGTAGTTGGTGTTGGTAAGCAAAGGATTACTGGAATAAGCCATTTTAAATATGCAGATAATATGGATTTAAAAAACTAAAATTTATAATCTAGATGGAAAGATCTCGAAAATGAAGATGAGGCAACTCGGCTTCACGATCTCGATCTACAACAGGAGAGGGTCTTCAAATAGGCTTTGATACCATGTTCGACAACACAAGTATTCCAACAGAGGATGAACACCTTCAATAACCACTCACAAAACCAGATCAAAGATAAACACATTGATGCTTTGACGTGGTAAAACCCTTTCAAAGAAGCATCCATGGCCCCAACCAATGTGTCCACTTGGAGCAGTTTATTAATGAAAAAGAAAAAGATTACAGAGAGATTTTACAAGAGATTTTCTCACAATCAATCATCGGCATATGTCCCTCCATGCTCTTTAAATAGAGATCGTGGACCAATCGGGTGTTAAGCCATAGATCAATGGTCGTTAAGATAGAGGAGAATATGAACCGTCAGATCACTCTATGTCAAGAACATATCGTGACCATCGGATTTGCTAACTACAAATGCATACTAATGCATACTAAAGAAACACACCAAAAAACACACTTTTACCTAACGACACATTAGACCAAGTAGATCTTAACTAACTCCTAAGTGTCTAAATATCCTAACACACATCTCGACTATAAATTGTTTTCCTCGACACTGGATCCCACCATTTGTATCCTTTCATTCCATCCTTGTAGCCGATGAAAATACACTTGATTACCTTATTGTCCAACTTGTTTCTCTTTTCCTTGGAAACATGCACAAACACATCACAACCAAAGACTCGAGGATGTGAAAGCGAAGGCTTCTTACCAAACCATACCTCATGTGGAGTCGAGATGACTAGCATTGATGAATGAGACATGTTTACCAAATATTTTGTAGCGTTGACTGCCTCTACCTACAATTCTTGTGCAATCTTGGCACCATTGAGCATGTCCCTTGCCTTTTCCATCGACATCCTATTCATTCTTTCAACAACTCCATTTTGGTGTGGTGTATATGGTATGGTATTTTGGCATGCTATGTCAAACTGCTTGAAAAAATGCTCAAAATATTTTCCACATAACTCACCACCATTGTCAATTTTCAACACCTTGATCTTCTTAATTGTATGGTTTTCCACAAGAACTTTAAACTCTTTGAACTTCTCGTAAACCTATGACTTCTTCCTCATGAAATATAGCCATGTCTTCCTGGAAAAATCATCTGTGAATGAAACATTATACAAAGATCTTCCTAGTAAAGGGACTGGTACAAGCCCAAACACGTTACTATGTATCAATTCTAGAATCCCTTTTTCCCTTGTAACTCCAGATCAGAATCTAACCTGATTTTGTTTTCCATATATGCAATGTTCACAAAAATAGACTTTCAAATTACAATCAGGAAAACCTTCGACCATACCTTTGTTGTGCATAGCTCAAAGTTCTTTTTTGCCAATATGTCCCATCCTCTAGTGCCATAACATGGTCGTGTTGACTTAATGAACAATAGTTTAGTTGGTGTTGATGCTTGAATCCATTAGGACCAAAACGACAACCTCACGAGGATGTAAATCCCCCTACGTTTTTATAGAGGTGGTACTCCTCTTTAAATTTTCTTGGGATTTCTATATATTAAAAATGTGGGACTTGATAGAAGTTCGTCGCAGTAATTCAAAGAAACATAAATATTGCGAGAAAATAAAATGAAAATGTTTTTTGTTTTCTTTTTAAAGAAAATTCCTGAGAAAGGACCAGGAATCACACACTTCACACATTTAAAGTAAATACGCAAAATTTCCTCACATCCATCATAGTTTAAGATAAAGATTTTTTATCACATAAAATAAAAAGAAGATGATCTGCATGCATAAGAGAAATTTAACAGAGTGGACACATGGGAAACTCAAAAAAAGATAATGATAGATCAACCTCAAATACTTTATATTCTGAAAACAAGGTTACAAAGCACAATCAAAATTGTTCCCAAAGTAGCTCTCTTGAAATTTCTAAAAAAATATATTATTTGTTACATATTCTTTGAAATTTTAAATGTGTTTGTCTTTAAGATTGGGATTGGGGATCCTGCGAACCATAAAGCAAATAAATACAAGAAATAAGCTTTTAGAAGGAAGGCGGTGGGCGGTAAAAGAACATCAAGACCTGGTAAGAAGAAAATAGGAGTTATCAATCTTTGATTAAACCTTTCTAGTGAAAGAGATGGAATAACTAGATGAAGGACTTGATAAAGAAAAATAAGGATATGATCAGCATAAACTTACTATGATGGTCTCTCATGCTTTCACTTGCTTGTTGATGTCCTTTCATCATTTTCATCAACGATTACAGGAACCGTCTCAACTACTTCTTTCCCTTCATTGGTCAATTTATTGATAGCTTTCTTGAACCATTATTCGATGTAACTTTTCATTGGTGCTACATTGATTTCATGCTGGATTTTGATGTTGAACAACTTGCCCTCCAAGTCTCTCAGATCAAGGGAAATGCCATGTAATGCTTCTTCAATATCCTGATTTTTCATGGAGTAGTCCACTAGCCAATTGTCTATGTCGTCCTCATTATATTCAAGTATACCATACAACTTTTCAATTGACAACCCTTTAAAGATCTCAACTTGCTCATCAAATTGTTGCTTTGTTAGGAACAACAAGTTGAGGATCAACTTGGGATCATGGACTTCGTTCATGCTTCCGGCTAAGTCTACTTTCGTGAGTCTTTTGAATAGTTCTTCCCTCCTCGATATGGCTTGGTTGCACGTTTGAACAATGTTATTCAAGTTTTTTATCGTTTCTTTCGAGCATGTGTTCAACTGTTTAATATGACTTAGAGAGGGAAGATCCTCCTCTCTTCTCCTTAGCTCTGTCATGTTGGAAACTTTAACACCAAACTGTACCACGGTATGAAGGTAAAAACCTTCTTCATTTTTTAGGTCGGCTTGCAAATACTCATGAAAGGCATGCACCCTCGAGCCAAAACAAATCATGTTCTTTGAAATTTCCCAAGCTTCTGTGATCAATGTCATTATTTTCTTGATATTATTCTCCACATAGCTCATGGATGATGTAAATAAGCTTGAGGATTCTCTTAATTTAGCAACGGGTGTGGTGGGTCCAACAATTGTCAAAGGGTTGGCAAGGAGTGGAAGAGGCATTAAGGTCTCTTCTAGTTCCTGAATCCTCTCCTTTAACTTTGTATTTTCTGCCTCAAGACCACCAATGGAATCGTCTAATGCATCGTCGGTTGCTTTATGGATTCTGTAAATCTGGGAAGGCCACATATTTCTTAGGTTAACCTCTGAACGAGATTTCCCTTTTTTATTCTTCACATCACTCTTGTCAATAATTAATTTATTATATTCGATGTCAAAGACAACACTCTGAAATACAAATGACTCTTCTTCATCGAAGGTTTCATTCTCAATAATTTCCAACGACAGATTCTAGTGAGTCGTGCCTCCTAGCTGATCAATGTTAGGAAACATTTTCTCGATGTCAACCTCGAGCTCCATATCTTCAAAGGAGAAGTTGTTGATTTCACTTTCGACACGATGTTCCTCTTGTACAATACTCTTCCTCTTCTTCCTTAGAGGAAGTTTATGTGAGCTTTCAATTTTTCATGGAGGGGGTTCTTTTCTCCTCCTCCGCCTGAACTACTATTGATCTCTTTTCTAGATGGGTGGACCATTGGAGCACTGCTCTGAGATGTTGTAGTCTTAGTAGTAACAGTTGAGGACTGGGCACTCTTCTCGCTGGGACCCTTTCCTTTATATTTGTAAAATTTATTGGTATTGAGTATTGTCTCCAAGTCACCAACATTGTGAGTAGGAGTGCCTAAGTTATTATCTTCTTCTTCTCCTAGAACAATATGGATAAATGAATTGTTAAATTCCACTGCTAACATATGTTCCAATATGGATAAAAGAAGTAATAGCAATATGCTATCGCAAATACCAAATAAGAGGCCATAAAGAATTTCTTATCCTTTTTGTATTGTGATAATTGGGAAGAGATTTCAATGGAAATCAGTTTTCCCCAATCAAAAATGGCTTGCTCTTTTACGGTAAAATATAGGATATAAAGAATCATACAGGAAATGCTAACAATACTTTCTTAGCCTGTCACCCTGGTGAATAGCTAAGCAATTTCCCGAAAGGGGTTTTTGAACGAGTTGACCTGCAACCTGGTAATGTCTTTAGGGATGGTCGTAGGATTTTCCAAGAACTCAGGCAAGAGGTCCAAGCTATTGTCGTGCTTTTTCAGGAAATCTCTGCAATCCTCCCCTTTGAAAGTAAGTGTAGGCTCTTTCACTTGAGGTGAAAGAGAGATGAGAGAATGGTATTGAAGTTGAATAATTCATTGACTTGGTATATATTTCTCAGTGCACCAGGAAACCAGTTCCTTGCAGTTGAAAACCTCAGGGACACACCCTGCACGAGCGATTTCGAACGTCCAAATTACTTCCTTTTGAGAACAAGGGGATGACTAGTAAGAATACACTCTAGACCACTGAAAGTTCTAGTCCTCACGTCCAAAAATGTTCAAAGTATCTCCACAGAACTGTTGTCAAGTTGTTACTGCCATAAGTTGATGAGAGCATTATTTTAATCCATATAATACTAGAAAAGAGCACTTGATAGAGATAATATAATCTTCTGCAAGTTGTGCTTTAATGTGGTTTAATAATAAATCTCCTCGATCCCTTCGTTATTAATGATGATCTTTATGGAACCTGCATGATGAGTTATTAGCATTAAACCATACTAAATGCATATTGGGAAAAGCATGAAGGTGGCGGGGACAGGCGAGAGCAATTAAGATTTGGGAATTTTGTGAACCCAGGAACCCGCGACTACAGAAACGATTAAGTATAGATTATACGACGGTCGTTCGAACTCATGATATGGGAATATGAATGGAAGTGAGAACCCACGAATCCGCCAAACCGTCGTTTTTGAAAAATTACTATGGTAACTAGAAAGGGGGAATAGAAGGGAGAAAAGAAAAGGGGAATTTGGGTAAGTATAGAAGAGGGAAAAGAAATGGACAAAAGAAGTTGGGAAAATAGAAAAGGGGAGGGAAATTTTGTAAGTGGGAATTGATCTCAACAACTGGCTCCAACTGTGGGATGATAACCTCCTGTGGGTTGTCAAGAATCCAGAATCTTTATGACCAAGTGCTTCCGTCCATTGGGCTATGGAGTCAAAGGTAAGAATATACAAGATGAAAAATAAATTTATGTACAAGGAAAATGAGAAAGTTTTTTAGGAGAAGAAACCTTTCAAATGTTGCTCGTTGATAGGCAACATTAGTATTTTACCCTTCATGTCTTGGAGCATATAGGAATTGAAAGCCATGATCTTTTCGATGATGTATGGTCCAATCTAGAGCGCTTTGAACTTTGTATGCATCGACGGTTTCTCCTTGGCCTTGTTTCAAAGTAACACCAGCTCTCCCTTCTGGAAATTCTTTACAGTTGTGCTCTGATCAAGATATATTTTGACACTTTATTGCTTTTGAGAAGTTCAATTAAGGACTTTTCTTCATTCTTATTCCAATTTTAACAACTGGTTGATCCTCCTTTGGATTGGTGAACTCTCTTTTATATCTTCGGTACTAACCACAGAAGTCAATGCATTAAGTTTGAGGCTAATTGGAATTTTCACTTCTTTCCCATAAACCAGTGTATACGGGGACATCCTAGTGTTGTCATTTGGAGTCGTTCTGCTTTCCCACAATGCATCAACCAGCTTCAGATGCCAATTCCTTTGGTTCTTGTCAATGGTTTTCTTCAGTATCTGAAAAAATGTTTTATTTGTAGATTCAACAAGGCCATTACCTTATGGATAATAATTCGATGATTGACCCATGATAATTCCATATTCTCCACAAAACTCTATAAACTTTGACTCGATGAAAATCGAACCATTATCTATGATAAATTTATCTGGGACAACAAACCTTGACAAAATATTGTCTCTGAGGAACTTAATTAGCTCTTCAAAATCAACCTTTTTTAATGCCATTGCTTCCAACCATTTCGTGAAATAATCTATAGCTGTGAGAATGTACATATGTCCTTTGCTAGACTTCAGATTAATTGACCCGACAACATCAAGTCCCCATTGGGAGAATGGTTTTTCTACAATTATGGGTTGTAAAGGCATCATGAATCTCTTTGTTTTTTCCTGAAAACTGTTGGCATGATACACAATTCCTTATCGTGGCATAAGAGTATCTGAAAATTGATGGCCAATAAAATTTATCTCTTGTTATCTTATGGGCGGTGGCGGTAGGTGAAAAGTGTCCACCGCATATTCCTTCATGGAATTATCTCATCAGTTCTTGGGCTTGGTTTTCATCAACACATATCAGTAGTATACCATCGTAATTTCTCCTCAACAGTATATCAACAATCATCACATATTCATTTTCCTTCATCTTCAATGTTCTTCGCTCCTTGGGGTTCATGGTGATAGGAAATTGCCCAGACCTTAAGTAGAATATAATATCTCTGTACCACTTTGAATCAACTAATGGTTCTCCTACTGAAATTGATATCATTTCGTCCACAGAATCACCACTCGCGATGAGCTTGCATAAACCTCGTCCTTTGATAGCCTTTAAGTGTTTAATCTTGATATCATGTTCTTGTATCTTTGCCAGCCAGTTAGCCCATTTTCCTTCTCTCAATTGTTGATTCAGAAGCATCTTCACTGGCGACGAGGGAACATAGGCAATAACATGGTAGTTCAATATGTAAGTCTGATAATGCGCTATCGCTTTTACAAGAGCCAAGGCTTGCTTTTCCAGTTCTGAATACCTCAACTCATAGTCATGTAGGGTTTTTCTCATGAAACTTATTGGGAGTTATTCACATTTGGTATTCTTCTGAGTAAGAACAGATACAACAATTGTCTTTGTAGCAAATGAATAGATGATGAAATCCCTTTGAAAATCTCAACCAATGAGGACTGGAGCTATGGTGATTGCTCCTTTGATATTATTGAAAGCCTCTTGAGTATTCGTTGTCCATTCGAACCTCTGCTCCTTTTTCAACAACAAATTGATTGGCTTTACGATACTTGCATAGTCAGGAACAAACCTTCGCAGAAAATTGATCTTGGCAAAAAATGATTGGAATCCCTTCTTGGATGTCGGGGGATTGAGTTCATTTATTTCTTTAACTCTTTCTGGATCTATGTAAATCCCTTCCTTGCACACAATGTGGCCCAATAGTTTGCCTTGAGTTACAACGAACAAACATTTCTTTGGATTTAGAGAGACACCATACATCTTTCAAAAACTTTTCTCAAATGATGGATACGATCACCCCTTGTTTTTGAATGTACTATCAAGTCATCTTGATAGTCTGCCATAAATTTTCCTATCAACCCGCTGAATACATGATCCATGGCCCTCTGGAATGTAGCTCCATCATTCTTCAAACCAAAGGGAATTCTAGCATATGTATGTGTCTCCCAAGGTGTGATAAATGATGTCTTTGCCCTATCTTCGTCAGCCACCAAGACTTGGTTATATCCGGAAAAACCATCCAACATAGACATGCAAGCTGATCCAGTGACTTGCTGGAGAAGGAACTACATATTAGGTAAAGGAAAGTTATCCTTTATGATTGCTTTGTTAAGGTATTTGAAGTCAACACACATCCGGATTTCCCTGGTCTTTTTTCTTACAATCACATGATTTGAAAGATAGTCGGAGTGTATAATGGGATAAATTATTCCCGCCTTCTTCAATTTCTCCAATTCAATCTTTACCAGAGGTTTCAGTTTGGGATTCATCATCCTTATTTTTTGCTTCACGGGCTTTGCTTCTTCCCTCAAAGGAATGATATGTTGGAATATAGTTTTATCGTAAGCTTTCAAATCATCATAGGTCCAAGTGAACACATCAATGTATTCTTTGAACAAGGCAACATATTGATCAACTTCCTCAGTGGTGCAATCAACTCCCAAGTTGACATATTTCAGGGAACTGTTGGTTCCAATATTGACTTATCTTGTCTCTTGCACTTTTCGAATTGAAACTTATTCAAGGAGATTCTTAGCATGATCATCTTTCGTAAAAAGAGATTTAGATTGTATACAATCTTTGGGTACAACAGATGAGTGATCGTCTTCATCATCATCATTCAACAAAAAAATTTCTAGTTGTTCGTCGTTCTTAAACACTTGCAAATATTCAATGTTATCAGGCACGGACGGTCGGAAAGATCTTTCTACTTGGAAAGACGTTTTTCTTTGGATATCATCTGGGTTTGACAATGAGGCCGCCAATGATAATGAATCTGCCTTGTGATTCTTGTTCCTTGGAATGAAAGAAATGTTGAAGGAACCAAAAGATTCCATCAATTTGTTAAGTCTTTTGAAGTATAACTTGATTCTTTCTTTCTTGATTTTAAACTTCTGAGTGATCTGATTAATCACCAACTCAGAGTCGCCAGTCACAATTAGATGTTCTATTTTCATTTCTTGCGCGAGGACCATCCCTTGAATCAAGGCTTGATACTCTACATCATTATTAGTGCATGAAAACTCCAGTCTAATAGCATGTGGATGTACAATCTTACTTGGACTCATAAGAACAATTCCAACTCCATTTCTAGAGCTTGAACAAGATCCATCGAATGACATCCTCCAATAGCCTTCGAACATACATTCTTGATTCTCTGTGTCTTGCACTTTCTTATGCTTTCATTATGTTCCATGTCTAGGATAGCATAGTTTCCAATATTGACATCTATATAATCCTCCCTCGATTCATTGTCCTTCTTCTTGAAAGATAAGGGTTTTCTAGGTTCATGGGGCACTTTAATCATTACTCCTTCTTTGCCTGGCAGCATCATACAACTTCGATCGTTCATTATATATCCCCTAATCATAGATGTCCAATCTCTTCCCAACACAACTCCATATGTTGGAGGAAGGTCTACCACAATAATATTGAAAATTGTAATGATATGGGGGGCTTCCATAATCCAAGCATAAAAGTCCTTGATTTCTCCATAACCTGGCACTTTTCTATAATCAATTGCATATATACTTTCACTAGTTTCATAATACTTGGTGCAACTCATGCCCAATGCCTTCATGACCACCAGTGGAATGATATTATTTGTCGTGCATGTGTCAACTAAACAATTATGTAGTGCAACATCATGATTTTCAATAGAAATGTAAAAGGGTGGAATTTTACCTCTCAGCTTGGCAGTTGACTAGCTCGAGCTTTGTTTTGGACTGGTAACAACAACTTCAGCTCTTTTATATGGATCATTCAATAATTTCAAAATGTTCTCTATTTGCTGGGGAATTTTCCCACTTCTGTAAAAGGCAGGGTTATCCTTAATTTACTCAAATCCTCTATGACATTATATGTCATTTGAGTGGAGTTTAATGTCATGTGTTCCTTTTACTTCCAATGTTATCCATCACTTTCTCATTTTCTCTTTTCTCAATTGTTTTTTCTTTTTTTTTCTCTTTTGGTTCTCTTTGTCAAAATCGCCTTTATTTTTTGGTCTATTTACAAATACTCTTGTTGGGGCGACATTTTCTTGTGAGTTGGGATCGTTGTCACCCTCTTCAAATATATACATGGATGTCTCACATCCATCGATCTGCACAATTTCAAAGCTTTCATCAGGTGAGTAATAATTCTCTTGCTCAATTAATTTTTCGTCATACACATCATCCAGAACAATTGCACTAGGAGTAGGCTGCCTGGGAACCCTTGGTCTTTGCGGATTATCTGTGTTTTCAAACCTCACTCTGTTTTCTTGGGGAGGGTTCCTTCTTTTCTCTGGGATTGTCATACTCGGATTTTCCACATAATTATCTCCCCTTCTCGGTATGGTTATCGCATTATGCATTTGCTTAATAGTTTTATTCATCTGTGCAATTTCAATTCTTTGCTTAGTTTCATGTGACGCCACAGGGTCAACCTTTACATCAGGTATGGTTTCCTTGAAAAATCCTCCTCCCATTGTTTGGTTTTGAGTCGTTTGAGGCTTCAATTCTTCATTCTTTCTTGAACTGGAAGCTCCTTGATTATCAATACTTAATCCTCCCAGCTGCCTTTGTACTTTTGCCAGTATAATGTCGGGGTCGACACCCGTTCCAATCATAATTTCTTCCATCTCAGTGGCTTTAGTCATTGCCTCCTCCAAGGTGTCCATTTGGGACGTCGAAATATCATATTTCACATTCGGGGGCATTTCATTCTTATAACAATCGAGAATGATTGGGTCATTTGGTCTTTTATCTTCTAGAATCCTACTTAAGGTTTTATTGAACCTAAGATTAAAATCTTGTATCATTTCATTCTTCCTCAAACCAATCTGGGTGAAATCGGTGAGAAGGGTATGGTAAGCAATTGGAGGGGCGAACATAGTCAGGAACATAGCTTCGAGATCATTAAATTAGCGAATTGATCTACTAGGCAATGTTCTATACCATTCATACTCTCTTCCTGATAAGGTTTGCAGAAACAACCTTACGATGACATCGTCATACTCAACACGGTGAAAATCACAAACATCAAGAAATAAGTGCAAATGCATCTTTGCATCGATTGCTCCATATCTGGAAAATTCCTTTAGGGTGCCCTTAGGGAGAACGGGGAGATCATGTTGCTCACTTATAAGATTCAGAGGGGAATCTCTTACCCTCCTTCTATTTTCAAACCTTAAGTTCTCTTGATTTCTTGCAGCATCTCTTCCACCTCCTTGTCTCTCCTCATGATGCTCGTCTTGGGGTTGTTCATTTCTTTCTACCATATCCATAGAGATTCCAGGGATAGGCTTTTCACTTCTAAGAATAAATAGTTTCTTTCTTTTACGTCTGGTAAGGGGTCCCTTGTATTCGTCCAGCTTCAATCTCGGCCTTATTCTTGTGCTACTCTAGCTAGCCTTTGATTTCTTCGGTCATGTCGCTCTTCTCTCCTCTGTCTCCGAAGGATTTATCTTTCTTCTTCTTGAACTAAGATTTTCCAGGACCTTTCTAACTCTTCTCGAGTCTCAATTATTGTTATTACCAAATTATATAACTGATGTAATATGCTTCATTGATTGTTCAATCCAATTTCTAAGCGGGGTTGATCATCCTGGGGCAAAGTCCTATATTTTTTCAAAAAATGACCAAGTTCCAGATTTCAGTTCATTCCCCTGTATAGTCGCCAAAAATGTTGACGCTTGAATTCCTTAGGACCGAAATGACAACCTCACGAGGATGTAAATCCCCCTGCGTTTTTATAGAGGTGGTACTCCTCTTTAGATTTTCTTGAAATTTCTATGTATTCAAAATGTGGGACTTGACAGAAGTCCGTCGCAGTAATTCAAAGAAACATAAATATTGTGGGAAAATAAAAGGAAAATGTTATTTTCTTTTTTTCTTTTTAACTAAAATTCTTGAGAAAGGACTAGGAATCACACACTTCACACATTTAAAGTAAATAAGAAAAATTTCCTCACGTGCATCATAGTTTAAGATACAGATTTATGATCACATAAAATAAAAAGAAGATGATCCACATGCATAAAAAAACTTTAGCAGAGTGGACACATGGGCAAATTAAAAAAAGATAATGATAGATCAACCTCAAATATTTTATATTATGAAAACAGGGTTACAAAGCACAGTCAAAATTGTTCCCAAAGTAGTTATCTTGAAATTTCTTAAAAATATATATAGTTTGTTACATATTCTTTGAAATTTTAAATGTGTTTGTCTTAAAGAGTGGGATTGGGGCTCCCACTGACCATAAAGCAAATAAATACAAGAAATAAGATTTTAGAAGGAAGACGGTGGGCGATAGAAGAACAACAAGACCTGGTAAGAAGAAAAAAGGAGTTATCCGTCTTCGGTTAAATCTTTCTAGTGAAAGAGGTGGAATAACTATATGAAGGACTTGATAAAGAAAGAGAAGGATATGATCAGCATAAACTTACTATGATGGTCTCTCGTGCTTTCACTTGCTTACTGATGTCCTTTTAACATTTTCATCAACAGTTACAGGAACCGCCTCAACTGCTTCTTTCCCTTCATTCGTCAGTTTATCGATAGCTTTCTTGAAACACTCTTCGATGTAACTTTTCATTGGTGCCACGTTGATTTCATGTCGGATTTTGATGTTGAACAACTCGCCCTCCAAGTCTCTCAAATCAAGGGAAATGCCATGTAATGCTTCTTCAATATCCTGATTTTTCACGGAGTAGTCCACCAGCCAAATGTCTATGTTGTACTTGTTATATTCAAGTATACCATAGAACTTTTCAATTAACAACCCTTTAAATATATCAAATTGCTCATCAAATTGTTGCTTTGTTAGGAACAACGAGTTGAGGATCAACTTGGGATGTTGGGCTTCGTTGGTGCTTCCAGTTAAGTCTACCTCCGCAAGTCTTTTGAATATTTCTTCCCTCGTCGATATGGCTTGGTTGCACGTTTGAACAATGTTATTCAAGTTTTTAATCTTTTTTTTCCAACATGCGTTCAACTGTTTAATCCGACTTGGAGAGGGAAGATCCTCCTCTCTTCTCCTTAGCTCTGTCATGGTTGAAACTTTAACACCAAAGTGTACCACAACATCATGGTAAAAACCTTCTTCATTTTTTAGGTCGACTTGCAAATACTCATGAAAGGCATGCGCCCTCGAGCCAAAAGAAATCATGTTCTTTGAAATTTCCTAAGCTCCTGTGATCAATGCCATTCTTTTCTTGATATTATTCTCCATGTAGCTCATGGATGATGTAAGTAAGTTTGAGGATCCTTTTAATTTAGCAGTGGGAATGGTGGGTCCAACAATTGCCAAAGGGCTGGCAAGGAGTGGAAGAGGCATTAACGTCTCTTCCAGTTCCTTAATCCTCTCCTTTAACTTTGTATTTTCTGCTTCAAGACCACCAATGGAGTCGTCCAATGCATCGCTAATTGATTTATAGATTCTGGAAATCTGGGAAGGCCGCATATTTCTTAGGTTAACCTCTGAACGAGATTTCCCTTTTTTATTCTTCACAACACTCTTCTTAATAATTAATTTCTTAGATTCGATGTCAAAGATAGCACTCTGAAATACAAATGAATCTTCTTCATTGAAGGTCTCATTCTCAATAATTTCTAACAACGGATTATGGTGGGTCATGCCTCCTGGCTGATCAATGTTAGGAAACATTTTCTCGATGTCAGCCTTGAGCTCCATATCTTCGAGGGAGAAGCTATTGATGTCACTTTCGACGCGATGTTCTTCTTCCTCTTGTACAATATTCTTCCTCTTCTTCCTTGGAGGAAGTTTATGTGAGCTTTCAATTTTTCCCGGAGGGGGGTTCTTTTCTCCTCCTTCGCCTGAACTATTGTTGATCACTTTTCTAGATGGTCGGGCCATTGGAGCACTACTATGAGATGTTGTAGTCTTAGGAGTAATAGTTGGGGACTAGGCACTCTTCTCGCTAGGACCCTTTCCTTTATGTTTGTAAAATTTATTGGTATTGAGTATTGTCTCCAAGTTGTGAGCATTGTGATTAGGAGCACCCAAGTTATTATCTTCTTCTTCTCCTAGAATGGTATGGATAAATGAATTGTTAAATCCCACTACTAACATATGTTCCACAAAAATTCCGTTAGGGTCAAACCCTTTTATATTTTCAACGTGCTTGATATTCAAATTGTGGAAGTGGTTTGCAAATTCAACGATTTTGTTCATATTTATGAATACAAAGTCCCCAATTTTCCAAGGCAAGGGTATGAATTGCTTTTTTTCGTTTCTCATGAAAAAAGTGCAACCATAAATTATATTGCCTTGCCACCTCTGTAATAAACATTATGTCGGATATATGACATGGAAGAAAGGAAGGATTTTCCTTAGCACCAAAAATATTGATAACATTGTAATTTTCCATTTGCTCCAACGTCCCCTTTTTATCCAGGAATTTACTTGCCTGGGCGGATATTTTGGGGTGTCTTTTCCAAACAACAATCCTTTAAAAATYGAGACAAAGTTGTTGAAAACTTCATAAAAATGAAAGGAAGCTTTGTGCCTCCACAATGCTTGGTACCAAAAGGTCACTAAGTCAAATTCACAATTCACCTTTTGCAGATAGACAATTTAGGAAAGTGACAGTATTATGCTATCRCAAATACCAAATAAGAGGCCATAAAGAATTTCTTATCCTTTTCATATTGTGATAATTGGGAAGAGATTTTAATGGAAATCAGTTTTCCCCAATAAAAAATGGCTTGCTCTTTAATGGTAAAATATAGGATATAAAGAATCATACGGGAAATATTGGCGGTACTTTCTTGGCCTGTCATCCTGGTGAATAACCAAGCAATTTCCTGAAAGGCGTTTTTGAACAAGTTGACCTGCAACTTGGTAATATCTTCAGGGATGGTCATGGGATTCTTCAAGAACTCAGGCAAGAGGTCCAAGCTGTTGTCATGATTTTTCAGGAATCCCCTGCTATCCTCCCCTTTGAAAGTAAGTGTCAGCACGGGGAGCTTCAACATTTTATGGAACAATTGAGGTGAAAGAGAGACGGGAGAATGGTCTTCAAGTTGAATAATCCACTAACTTGGTATATATTTCTTTGTGCACCAGGAAACCAGTTCCTTATAGTCGAAAACCTCAGGGACACACCCTGCACGAGAGATTCCAGATGTCCAAATTACTTCCTTCTGAGCAAAAGGGGATGAATAGTATGAATATGCTCTAAACCATTGAAATTTTCGGTCCTCACATCCAAAAATGTTCAAAGTATCTTCGCATAACTGTAGTCGAGTTGTTGCTACCATAAGTTGACGAGAGCGTTCTTTTAATCCAGATAATATTTGAAATGAGTGCTTGAGAGAGATAATATAATCTTCCACAAATCATGCTTTAATGTGGTTTAATAAGAAATCTCCTCGAGCCCTTTGTTTATTAATGATGATCTTTACAGAACCTGCATGATGAGTTATTAGCATTAAACCATACTTAATGCATATTGGGAAAAGCGTGAAGGTGGCGAGGACGGACTAGAGCAATTAGGATTTGGGAATTTTGTGAACCCGCCAACCCGGGAACTCGCTACTACAGAAACAGTTAAGTATAGGATGATACAACGGTCAGTCTGACTCGTGATATGGGAATATGAATGGAAGTGAGAACCTGGGAGTCCGCCAACCTATCGTTTTCGAAAAACGACTAAGTATGGTACCTAGAAATGGAGAATATAAGCGAGAAAAGAAAAGGGGAATTTGGGTAAGTATAGAAGCTAGAAAAGAAATGGACAAAAGAAGTTGGGAAAATAGAAAAGGGGAGGGAAATTTCGGAAGTGAGAATTGATCTCAACAATTTGTTTGTATCGACTCAACCTTAGTTGAGTTGAGTCGAATTGACTTCAGGAACAACAATGTTGTTTCATCTAGTCAAGTCGACATTCTTTAATAACTTATATAGGGTTCCAATCCAAACTCATTTGATTAAGACCATTGCCCCCTGACCATTTTGCATGTATCCTTATGAAATAAAGTGTGCACACCTGCATCAATCATTTTGCTGACAGATATCAGATTTCTTGCCAAACCCAGAATATGTATCACACCTGGAAGGATCCTACACTTCCCATCCTATAACATCAATGGGACTCTTCCTCGTCCATCAATTTTTGTGGTTGAGTCATCCCCCAATAATACGTTTCCTACTTCATATCTCTCATATTCATACAACAATTCTTTGTGGTATGTCATATGAAAATATGCACCTAGGTCGACCAACCAAACATCATTATCTGACTTTGTACTAGTCGACGCCAGATACACATCGCCTCCTTTATCTGGAGCAACCTTTCTCTCAGTTGACTACTTCTCGTTGGATCCTGGACTGATCTTAGTCTTTCGACTTGTAGTCTCTCTTGTAATGCCTAGCTTTACCACATTTCTTGCATCATCTCATTGATTGAACCAGGGATTTAGATCTACCCTTCGACTTAGACTTTCTACCAGAGAATTTGCCTTTATCTTTGTCGATCGATCGACCTCTCACCATCAAGGTATCCTTGGTCAATCCTTCCATGTTCTTCTATCTCATTTATTCCAATAAAAGAGATGCAACCATGTCTTCAAGCATTAATATGGTCGAATTGATCCCGATAGCCATAACTAAGCTATCCCGAGAGTCTAGCAAAGAACATAATAGGCTAACACATTTCTCCTCCTCGATGATTTTAATATCCACATACAATAAATGATTTATTACAACATTGAATGCATTTAGGTGCTCTGTTACTAAGATCCCATCACTCATCCTTGTAAGATACAATTTCTTCCAAAGAAACAACTTATTTGCCAAGGATTTTCATCAATACAAGCTTCCCAACTTGCACCACAATTTCTTTGTAGAGTCTTCACCTGAGACATTCAACAATATCTAATCTGCAAGACAAAGTCAAATCATACTCTTTGCCCTCCTCTTGAGTTTCTCCCATTCTTCCTTCGACGTACTTGTCAAAATTGTTTTGGGACTCACAACTACCCATTATTCTCGATCTACAAGGAGAACTTCCATCTTAAGCTTCCAAAACTCAAAATTTTAGCCATTGAATTTTTTGATCTCTATCCTCAAACTGCTTGTCATTCTTTCAAGTACAAATTAAACATCATTGACTTACAACTCCCACTAGATCTAGCTTTAGCTTACAATATTGACTTAACCTTGCTCTGATACCAAATGTATCAAAGCAACTCTGATAAGCTCTGATACCACTTGTAGAGAAAATAACACTCAAACAAAACTAACTAGGAGAGAGAAGATAGATTTAAGCAGAAAAAAATGATAAACACACACAATACACATAGATTTTATCCTGGAAATCCTTAATTGAGAAAATCAACATTCCTTGAGTGCCTTGATCTCCTGTTGTCTTATTCATTCATGGAATAAAGAGTTAAATGACTAACCTTGGTCTACACTTAAGACATAGTTGTCATCTTACTCTCTTTCTTTACACAAGAACAACCCTACAACCAATTCGGCTTGCATCTACGAGACCCTCGTGATTCTTATAAAGATTAGCTAATACAATATTACATCACACCATATTTATAGGCTTTACTACATGCAAAATCCCAAATCATGACGCCTAAAAAAGGTTACAGATCCACACGGATGATTGGTTACAATCCCATGAATCTTAGGATTTTGTTACAGTGGACTACCCAATCGACCTCCAATCGGTCTCTAGACGGATTCCACTCAACCTCTTCTCGACTGAGCTGTAACACCATGTTTCCCCCACTCTGTAAAAATAACTATATTGGCCAAGAACTATGCCAAACTCAAAGATGTGAATGTTTGATTTGACGAACCTTTGTATAAAAGGTTGATTAATGTAAATTATGTTATGATTATGTGTTGCATGACTGTTGGGAGGGGGATGTGTTAAAAGAGACCATGATGGCTAATGAGAGGTGGTGGAAGGGACCTGGAATGGTTGCGTTAACTTCCACCGAGCCAGTACCGTACTGGTTTTTACTTGCTCAATGACCAAAGCAACTCTCTGACCCTGGAATGGATTTCTCATCAGATTGGTAGGTGGGGAGGCTCCTCAAGAGTTAATGAGGGGATGGGGGTGAACCGCCCATCGATAACAGCTCCCAGACTTGACCACGGACAGGGAAATTCGCGCCATACACAATCTTGCAGAGAAAAGGCAAGAGAGGAAGAGTGGTAAGGAGAGA
The DNA here is from genome assembly GCA_009831015.1 of Picea engelmannii. Classification (NCBI taxonomy): domain Eukaryota; kingdom Viridiplantae; phylum Streptophyta; class Pinopsida; order Pinales; family Pinaceae; genus Picea; species Picea engelmannii. Next base: position 524,052 of record ML779434.1, on the reverse strand, counting down.
GAAGAGAGAACATGCGTGACAGGGATCGCGGAAGAGAACCGGGAGAAACTCAGGGAATACAGGGAGTTATGAACAGAGGAGAAGGAGAGTAACCTTCGTCCTTGACTTCCGTTGAGCTGGAAGTAGGAGACTGAATCTCAAGCATCGTGGTCTAGCTCGAGGGTGGCTAGTGGTAAATCCGTTTGGAGTCACTGAGCCTACGGTTGGGTGGAAACGAGCAACCCTCTCAGTAGTCACGTCACATCTGGTGTTTCTGATAAGTGTTTATATCTTGTATCTTGAATTGAATATCCCATACGCATGCTCATGTTTGTACACTCATAAATGGTTTTTGTATAGAAGTGTTTGCCTCGTGTTTTGATCGGAAATAACGGATGCATGCTTATACTTATATGACCATAATCTGCTTATGTAGAGAATGAATAAGTTCAGAATATGAGTTTGTTCCCTTGAGATTTGTTCCATCTACTTGACTCGCGCGGTGTACTGGTTTGATTTCCCAAAGGCGCCTCCTCCCGGGAAGTTCCCTTGCATTCCAGAGCCGAAGTGAGTCCGTTGAAAAGATTACCGTTTTAGTAAACCCACGAGTTTACTTTACCCTTGACACAGAGTTCATAGCTCGACGAATTAGGAAGGATTTTCAGTCAGGTCACCAAGCCTAGGGATAATTACCCAAGAAACCACTGAAGGATCATGTGATCTGAGTCTAGAAACCTTGTACAAGAGAGAGTAGTTCTCTCAGGTTTTCAGCGTTTCAGCGTTTTCGGCACCCGGGAAACCAAAGGATACGACCCCTCGTTTTCTCAAGTCGCGAAATCCCGGTACTCGAAACCCCAACGCGCTCTATGGATGAGTCGATTTTGCGTGAATAATTTGTGGCGTTTCGGCACCCGGGAAACCAAAGGGTAAGACCCCTCGTTTTCGCAAGTCGTGAAATCCCGGTACCCGAAACCCCGACGCGCTTTGTGGATGAGTCAGTTTTGCGTGAATAGGTTTCGGCGTTTCGACACCCAGGAAACCAAAGGGTAAGACCCCTCGTTTTTGCAAGTCGCAAAACCCAGTACCCGAAACCCTGACGCGCTCTGTGGATGAGTCGGTTTTGCATGAATAGGTTTCGGCATTTCGGCACCCAAGAAACCAAAGGGTAAGACCCCTTGTTTTCGCAAGTTGTGAAATCTCGGTACCCGAAACCCCAATGCACTCTGTGGATGAGTCGATTTTGCGTGAATAGGTTTCGGCGTTTCGGCACCCGGGAAACCAAAGGGTAAGACCCCTCATTTTCGCAAGTCGCGAAATCCCGGTACTCGAAACCCCGACGCACTATGTGGATGAGCCCTAGGACACAGGGCAGAGTCATGTGGTAGAAGGAGGAGGTAGGTGCTAGTAGTTAATCAAGGATCAAAACTCGGGAATCGACATTTCAGGTCGTGAAAGAATCCGGACCGTCCATTTGTAGGGGACGCGTGGCGAAGGTCTAAAGCCACCGGGGTTCTGGACATCGGAGGAATAGGAGTGAAGACCCCGCCAGAAATACCGAAAGATAGAATGTCGGTATTTAATTCGGGTCGTTAATCAAGCCGACGATTTGGACTGTAGATTCGGATGATACCGGGCTTTCGAGCCCCGGGGATAGAAAAAGGGAAAGGTGGAACGCTTGCATCGTAATTCCCCGAATCGTGAAACCCTGAAAGCATTTAGAGGATTAGCACCAGGTCATAGGATCAATCGTATAACAAGCTACCCAAGGGAGGAGCTAAGGATCTATTAGATCCTTTCGGGTTTCGGCATTTCGAAAGACAAAGAACAGGGGAATGATTGCATCGTGATTCCCCGAATCGCGAAAGCCAAAAGTGCCTTTTTGGTAAGGCCTGTGGTCATAGCGAATGATCACATGGAGGAGGATAAGGGAAGGAATGGTCTGCGCTAGGCCCCATAGAAATTCGGGGATTTTGTCCCTCGAAGAAAAGACAAAAAGGAAAAAAAGGAAAATTCCTAGTTGCCATAGTGGGTGTGTGACAAATTGATATCAGAGCATGGTTACAGACTTTGGCCTTCTTGGGCTCATGAACGAGTTGCGTAGAAACTCCATTTGAAGTACTCTTAAAAGGAGTAAGCCTCTACCTTAACCCCCTTTATCAAAAGTCGAAGTTAAGAATGAAAATTCTTATTGTGTGTATGCATTTGAAAAATATGAATCATGCACTGATTGTGAATGAATATAATGATGACTAACAACAAGTGTTTTTCTTGCACAACAAGTGGACGATCAACCGCGAGAAACGACACACGCATAGAACGGTGACACACCACAAAGTGGGGGATGGCTCCCACAATAGAGACGAAGATTCTGATGAAAGGAGAGTGGTAGAGACCCCTCCAGATCTAGCTGAGACTGTGAGAAGCCTCATGGTCGAACTACAGAGCTGCAAGGCCAACAATGAGAGGTTGATAAAAGAGCAAGAGAAGCAAACGAAAATTAATGCAGTCTTGTTGTAGAGTTTATCCAACATACAAAGACAATTGCAGCATGGACCTGACACCAGTCACGCGGACCAATGACAGACAAAGAGAAGTCAAAGCCCACCCGGGATACAGAAACGTGGTCTTTTAAGTGGCCATACTGGGAGGAGCACCTCGAGAAAGGTCCACCCCAGAGATAAGGGACAAGCGTCAGATGATTCTTCTGGAAAGGAAACTGACAACTCGGAGGGATCTTCTAGTAGCAGAACTAGTTCTTATTCCCGAAGAAAACGGAGGAAGCAAAATCATTCCAAAAATCGTAATCTCAAAGAATTCAAGAAAGCCAAACCACCCTCTTTCAATGGTGAAATAAAGAAGGGAGAGGAAGCGAAGGCCTGGCTACTTGGAGTAAAGAAGTATTTCAGAGTCCATGACTTCTCGGAAAATTTGAAGGCCCGAATAACCACTTTCAACTTGAATGGGAAGGCTTCCATTTGGTGGGAAGACCTTAAGAACGTAAAAGGGATTCACGAAGAAGACCTATCTTGGGAACGGATTGAGAAATATTTCAGGAAGAAGTATCTGTCGGAAAAGTATTTCGATGAAAAGACTAAAGAATTTTATGAACTCAAGTTGGGGCAACTCACCATAGAGGAATATGTTAGCAGATTCCTCGAGTTGCTAAGGTACGTACCCTATATAAAAGCAGAAAAGGCAAAGGTGCAACGATTCATCAGTGGACTACCTAAGGACTATCAGAACAGGATTGAATTTGACGAGCCAAAGACCCTAGAAGATACTATATGAAAGGTAATATATTGTTATGAACATCTTGGGCATCGGACAGAACCTCGTGAAGGTTGGAAGCAGAAGAATAGTTCGGGATTCCAGAAAAAGGGGTTTAAATCCTCAAGATTTAAAAACTATAAAAAGGACTCAAGGATGAGCTTCCCAACCCGAAGTGTACACCAACATAATTTCCCCTCCCAGAGAGGAAATAAACCTTTTGGATCTACCCCAGGAAAGATTGATAACTCGAAGAAAGAACCCTTGAAGTGTTGGGGTTATGGAGAAGAACATCTACTGAGGGACCTCCCGCACCGACAACAAAACAGTCGGAGAATTTACAACGTTCAAGAAGCTACCACTGTCAATGATGTGGCCAGGAGTGTGCCGCAAATTTATGCAGCCTTGGATAATAAACAAGTTGACCACCAAGCTTCAGTGGTGGAGATGGAAGGTATGATCACCAACCATCTAGTGTATATTCTGATTGACCCTGGTTCAAATTTGAGTTATATAGCCCCTAAGGTTGTTGATAAGTGTAAATTATAGCCACATAAACACACCAAGCCATGGTTGGTACAGTTAGCCACTGGCACCAAAAGAAAGGTAGCAGAGGTCATACCAGCTTGCCAATTCACTATGGGTGAATTCCCCACCCAAGCAACCCTTAACATACTACCCCTAGGATCATATGACTTGTTGATTGGTATGGACTGGCTAGCCACATATAAAGCCAAACTGGACTGTTACCATAAAACCTTAGAATGTGTAAGTGAAGAAGGAAGAAGGATAACCCTTCAAGGGATCCAAAAACCTGTCTTGGTGAGACGAATATCAACTCTTCAAATGAGAAAGTATTGCAGAAAGGGGTGTCCACTATATGCGATACAGGTGTTGGAATCAGTTGAAGATGACAAACCCAGCCTCGAAGACCACCCCACACTAAGAGAATATAGAGATGTATTTCTGGAAGAGGTACCAGGTTTACCTCCGAGAAGGGATATTGACTTCTCGATATAACTTGCACCAGGAGCGGTGCCAGTGTCTAAAACACCCTACAGGATGAGCACACTCGAGCTAGTTGAGCTTAAATTACAACTAAAAGAAATGATGGACAAAGGCTATATCCGACCTAGCGTGTCTCCATGGGGAGCACCAGTCATGTTTGTGAAAAAGAAAGACGGTACCCTCCGACTGTGCATAGATTATAGACAACTCAATAAGATAACCATAAAGAACAAGTACCCCTTGCCCCGGATCGATGACCTGTTTGATCAATTGGGAGGTGCTTCCATCTTCTCAAAGATTGACTTGAGATCTGGATACCATCAAGTCCGAATCAAGGGTGAAGACATCCTCAAAACTGGCTTCGGGATGAGATATGGTCACTATGAGTTTGTGGTAGTACCATTTGGAATGACCAATGCCCCTGCCACTTTTATGTGCTTGATGAACAATGTGCTCAGCAAATTCCTAGAAAAAATTGTACTGGTTTTTATTGACAATATATTAATTTACTCTCAGAATAAAGAGGAACATGAGGAACATCTTAGACTTGTGCTTAAAGTGCTAAGAGAACATCATCTCTATGCCAAATTTAGCAAGTGCGACATTTTCCAGAAGCAAATACATTACTTAGGCCATGTCATATATGAAGAGGGAGTAGCAGTAGACCCTGACAAGATCAGGTCTATCATGGAAAGGCCTACCACAAAGGATGTTTTAGATATCAGATCCTTTATGGGCTTAGCAGGATACTATAGGAGATTTATAAAAGGATTCTCTAGGATTGGTTGTCCAATCATTGCCCTCCAGAAGAAGGGAGCTAAATTCACATGGACATAAGAATGTGAAGAAAGATTTCAATCCCTAAAACATCTACTGACCCACGCACCCATGTTGAAGATCGTCGATCCCGAAGCTGACTTCCTTGTGTGCATAGATGCCTGCAAGGAAGGGCTGAGAGGAGTCCTTATGCAAGGAGGAAGTGTAGTCTGCTATGAATCCCAAAAATTGAATGAGCACAAAGTCAACTATGTGGCCCATGATCTAGAGCTGGCCGCCATAGTGCATGCCTTAAAAATGTGGAGGCATTACCTCCTGGGAAGGAAATTTGTACTTATGACAGACCACTGTGGATTGCGATATCTGTTTGACCAACCAAAGCTCAATGCCAGACAAGCTAGGTGGATGGCCCTCCTTAGTGAGTTTGATTTTGAAATCAAACATGTTAAAGGAAAGGAAAATAAGGTGGTCGATGCCCTTAGCAGAAGTATGAAAACAATTCACCTGGTAGCGGTGAGCACCTACGAGACGAATGTCAAAGAAAGAGTCAAGAATGCACAAGAAACAAACACATTCTTCCAGACCGTGACCTCGTATCTGGAGAAAGAACCCACAGGGATAAAGTATGAAGGCTACCAGATGATAGATGGAGGTCTGTTAACTTACCGAAACAGATTGTATATTCCAGATTGTGACGACTTGAAGAGGTTCATAATGGATGAACTACATAAAAGACCATATACTAGTCACTCGGGATATCAGAAGATGATCACGACCACTAGGAAACAATTCTATTGGCCTGGGTTAAAGAAAGACATAGCTAACTATTTAGCTAAGTGTCTAGAATTCCAACAGGTTAAAGCTGAACACCGACACCTAGCAGGATTATTACAACCTCTACCAATCCCGGAATGGAAATGGGAAACCATTTCCATGGATTTCATCACCGGATTACCAACCTTGACCAGGTAGAATGACGCCATCATGGTGGTGGTGGATAAATTGAGCAAGTCCGCCCATTTTATCCCCATCAAATCATCTTGCACGACAATAGATATCGCTAGCATATTCATGAAGGAGATATTCAGACTACATGGTATGCCTAAAGAGATCGTGTCTGACAGAGACACGAAATTTACTTCCAACTTTTGGAAATCCTTGATGGTTGGTCTGGAGAACAAATTACTATTTAGCACAGTCTATCATCCTCAAACTGATGGACAGACGGAAAGAGTGAACCAAATATTGGAAGACATGCTAAGAATGCATGTAATGCATTAACCCAAAAAGTGGGAAGATTACCTGCCACTAGTGGAATTTTCCTACAATAACGACTACCAAGAATTACTCTATGGTAGACCGTGCAACACTCCAGTCAGTTGGAGTAATCTCGTAAAAAGAATTACTATTGGACCTGACATGCTGAAAGAAATGGAACAACAAGTGATAAAGATAAAACATAATCTAAACGTCGCTCAGAACAGACAGAAAAGTTACGCAGACCGAAAGAGAACTCCAAGAGAATTCAAGACGGGAGACCACGTATATCTCAGAGTTAGGCCCAGGAAGAGTTCCCTGAGGATGGGCTCTTGTGCCAAGTTGGCACCTCGGTATTGTGGACCCTTTGAAGTTCTAGATAGAGTGGGACATGTAGCCTATAGGCTAGCACTTCCTCCCATAGTAAAAGCGCATAATGTTTTCCATGTTTCATTATTGAAGAAATATGTACACGATTCTAATCATATAATTGACTGGTCTATGATCCAGGTGGAACTGGAGGGAGAATTCCTGCCAGAACCTCAATGCATACTGGACAGAAAGGAAACCCCAATCAGGAATCGAACCATTGCACAGGTCAAGGTGCAGTGGAAACATTTTGGCCCAGATGAGGCTACATGGGAAATGGAAGATGCCATGAAACAAGCATATCCGATTTTGCTTACTTCTGTACATACACGTCATATTGATAGATAGAACATCGAGGACAATGTTCCTTTAAGGGGGAGGGAATTGTAACACCCTGTTTCCCCCGGTCTGTAAAAATAACTATATTGGCCAAGAACTATGGCAAACCCAAAGATGTGAATGTTTGATTTGACAGGCCTTTGTATAAAAGGTCGATGAATGTAAATTATGTTATGATTATGTGTTGCATGACTATTGGGAGGGGGATGTGCTAAAATAGACCACGATGGCTAATGAGAGGTGGTGGAAGGGACCTGGAATGGTTGCGTTAACTTCCACCGAGCCAGTACTGTACCGGTTTTTACTTGCTCAAAGACCAAAGCAACTCTCTGACCCTGAAATGGATTTCCCGTCAGATTGGTAGGTGGGGAGGCTCCTCAAGAGTTAATGAGGGGATGGGGGTGAACTTTCCATCCGTAACAACTCCCAAACCTGACCACGGACGGGCAAATTTGCGTCACGTGCAATCTTGCAGAGAAAAGGCAAGAGAGGAAGAGTGGTAAGGGGAGAGAAGAGAGAACACGCGCGACAGGGATCGCGAAAGAGAACTGGGAGAAACTCAGAGAATACAGAGAGTTCTTAATAGAGGAGAAGGAGAGTAACCTTCATCCTTGACTTCCGTTGAGCTGGAAGTAGGAGACTAAATCTCAAGCATCGTGGTCTAGCTCGGGGGTGGCTAGTGGCAAATCCGTTTGGAGTCACTGAGCCTATGGTTGGGTGGAAACGAGCACCCCTCTCAGCAGTCACGTCACATCTGGTGTTTCTGATAAGTGTTTATATCTTGTATCTTGAATTGAATATCTTGGATGCATGCTCATGTTTGTACACTCATAAATGGTTTCTGTATAGAAGTGTTTGCCTGGTGTTTTGATCGGAAATAATGGATGCATGCTTATACTTATATGACCATAATCGTTTTATGTAGATAATGAATAAGTTCAAAATACGAGTCCGTTCCCTTGAGATTTGTTCCATCTACTTGACTCGCGCGGTGTCCTGGTTTGATTTCCCGATGGCACCTCCTCCCGGGAAGTTCCCTCGCATTCTAGAGCTGGAGTGAGTCCCTTGAAAAGACTATCATTTTAGTAAACCCATTACTTTACCCCTGACACAGAGTTCATAGCTCGGCGAATTAGGAAGGCTTTTCAGTCAGGTCACCAAGCCTAGGGATAATTACCTAAGAAACCGCTGAAGGATCATGTGATCTGAGTCTGGAAACCTTGTACAAGAGAGAGTAGTTCTCTCAGGTTTTCAGCGTTTCGGCACCTGGGAAACCAAAGGGTAAGACCCCTCATTTTCGCAAGTCATGAAATCCCAGTAACCGAAACCCCGACACGCTCTATGGATGAGTCGGTTTTGCGTGAATAGGTTTCATCGTTTCGGCACCCGGGAAACCAAAGTGTAAGACCCCTCGTTTTCGCAAGTCTCGAAATCCCAGTACTCGAAACCTCGACATGCTCTATGGATGAGTTGGTTTTGCATGAATAGGTTTTGGCGTTTCGGCACCGGGGAAACCAAAGGGTAAGACCCCTCGTTTTCGCAAGTCGCAAAATCCCGGTACCCGTAACCCCGATGCACTCTGTGGATGAGCTGGTTTTGCGTGAATAGGTTTCGGCGTTTCGACACCCGAGAAACCAAAGGGTAAAACCCCTCATTTTCGCAAGTCGCGGAATCCCGATACCTGAAACCCTGATGCGCTCTGTGGATGAGTTGGTTTTGCGTGAATAGGTTTCGACATTTCGGCACCAGAGAAACAAAAGGGTAAGACCCCTCATTTTCGCAAGTCACGAAATCTCAGTACCCAAAACCCCGACGCACTCTATGGATGAGCCCTAGGACACAGGGCAGAGTCATGTGGTAGAAGGAGGAGGTAGGTGCTAGCAGTTAATCAAGGGTCAAAACTCGGAAATCGACATTTCGGGTCCCGAAAGAATCTGGATCGTCCATTTATAGGGGACACGTGGTGAAGGTCTAAAGTCACTGGGGTTCTGGACATCGGAGGAATAGGAGTGAAGACCCTGCCATAAATCCCGAAAGGTAGAATGTTGGGATTCAATCTGGGCGGTTGATCAAGCCGATGATCTGGACCGTAGATACGGATGATATCGGGCTTTCGAATCCCAAGGATAGAAAAAGGGAAAGGAGGAACGCTTGCATCGCGATTCCCCGAATCGCGAAACCCCGAAAACGTTTAGAGGATTAGCACTAGGTCATAGGATCAGTCGTATGACAAGCGACCCAAGGGAGGAGCTAAGGATCTATTAGATCCTTTCGGGTTTCGACATTACGAAAGACAGAGAACAAGGGAACGCTTGCATCGCGATTCCCCGAATCGCGAAAGCCGGAAACGCCTTTTTGGTAAGGCCTATGGTCATAGTCAACGATCACATGGAGGAGGATAAGGGAAGGGATGGTCTGCGCTAGGCCCCATAGAAATTCAAGGATTTTGTCCCTCGAATAAAAGAAAAAAAGAAAAAAAGAAAAAAAAAAAATCCTAGTTGGCGTAGTGGGTGTGTGACATGAGCTTTGTGTTAGAATATGAATGAATGTGCTCATTTTACCATTGACAATATCACTATTGTCACCCAACCATAGGCCTAAGCCACCCTCCGAGCACCTTGACGTTGACAGAGAGAATAATCCTAGTAGCAATTCAATAGCCAAGCAAGGCTAATGCACCAAGCAAGAAGTAACCAAGGCTGATCAGAGAGTCCCACCCAAAACTGGCGCAACACCTTCCCCAGGACTTGCACACAAGACTTCTAGACTGCAATGTGCAGAACTGGCTTTCTGCAATTCTAAGAAGTATATCAAATGAGATACTAGCGCCCTGTATCTATAGTATTTCTGGCAGAATTGTCTGGGTCGACTTCTCTCTCTAGGTACTAATTAATTCATATTAATTATCTCTCTTCAACCGACATCTCATATAGGGTTACTTTCATTTCTTTGCTTTCTTCCAGAATGTTCTAATCTCGTCAAAGGTCACAATAGAGGTTCATACCTCCCGAAGCTACCATAATATCAACACTCCCTCCTAGATAGGGAGGTATAACTGATGATGGTCTTGAGCATAAACAGACCATTCAACTAGCAGTATCATGAGCATCGTCATTATTATCCAGCTGGATAATCTCCATGACAACTAGTACAATATCAATTGATTGAACACAAATGTGTCTATCCATGGTAGTATGCAACTACTCAAACTGTGACACATAGTCACAAACAGTGGACCATATCCACCACAGTAGCATATCTCTATTGTCTAGAGACAAGCAATCTCCATAACAATCATTTGATATCAACCTGCATAGAAAATATTGTTAAAATAAACTGAATCATCTGGGCCAATCTTTCACTCACATTTGTGAGATCTGAAAGAATATCTGCCCTCAGAGTAGAACATCAATGATGGGATATGTGGTTTATTCTTATCAAACAAGAAAGAATGATTGTTTTGATTTCTGAGCCTGGACCATTCCTCACCCTGGGCCATTCCTCCGACACCAAAAAAAGTGTAACTTGGAGAGAATGAATCTGCCCTAAGGAAAGCCTGTCCCTGATTGTTGAGCCTGGACCATTCCCCATCCTGGGCCATTCCTCTGGCACTAAACAAAGTGCAACTTGGAGAGAATGAATCCACCCTAAGGAATGATTGTCCAAACCATTTCCCTTGTTAACCACAAGAGGAAAAGACTGTCTTGTACCAACCTCCAAAACTGACCATTCCTCATGTTAACCACAATAAAAAATCATTGTCTGGAGAGGCGGGCCAGTCTTCTTGAGTAACCCTCAAGAAGAAAGACTGCCCTAGACCACTCCCCATGTTAACCACAATGGGAAGTCACTGTTTATGGTACATAAGCAATCTGGACCATTTTCCGAACTAGAAAATGTCTGTCCGTCAGAAATCTCAATCCACTTTTCGAACAAGAAATAATTTGCCCAAGCTGGACTATTTTTTCAATCTTGAAAATGAATGTCCTCAAAAATATCTCAGTGCCCCCTCCCAACCTGGAGAGTCATTTCTTCCCTTTCAGCTAAGGGAGTTATTTCCACGATCCCCATCTTTTCTCGGAAATATGCAAACCTTATTCTGGATAGAGGCTTTGTCAGGATGTCTGTTGTCTGCTCATCTGTGGGGATATACTGGAGCTTTACCTCTCCTTCCTAGAATTTATCTCGAATAAAGTAGTATTTGATCTCAATATGTTTCGACTTTTCATGAAACACGGGATGTTCTGATAATCTTATACAACTCTGATTATCACAATATATTGTGGTTGAATCTGGAATCTGATCAAATAAATCGGAGATTAACTTCCTTAGCCATATTGCTTCTGTGCATGCTTCACATTTTGCGATATATTTTGCTTCTGTTGTGCTAAGTGCGACAGACTTTTGTTTCCTGCTGCCCCAAGATATCATAGCGGAGCCCAAGTTGAAACACATTCCTGAAGTACTCTTTTTGTCTTCTACACTTCCTGCCCAATCTGAGTCTGTGAATCCATGAAGTTGTATATCACTGGATGCGGTATTACTTAAGCCATAGTTTATTGTTCCAAGAATATATCTTAAGACATACTTTGCAGCTATCCAATGCTCATGTCTCGGTTCCACCTGGAACTGGCTTAGTGTATTCACGACAAAGCAAATTTATGGTCGAGTATTTACCAAATACATCAATGACCCAATTAATTGTCGATATAATGATGGATCTACTGAATCAGAATCTGGATCTTTCACTTTTCTTATATCTATATTCATAGGAGTGTCCATGGACTTACAATCCATCATTCCAAACTTTTGAAGGATCTTTATTGCGTACTTTCCTTGTCCAAGGAATACTTCACCACGCTTCTACCATACTTCTAATCCCAAGTAATAATGCATGAGACATAGATCTTTCATATATAATTCAGAAGCTAGTTCCTTATTGCATTGGATGATGAGAGACTCTTCACCTGTTATGAATAGATCGTCAACATATAATAGTAGAATTACAGGTGCATTGTCCACGACTTTGTAGTAAAGGTTTGGATCTGCATGACTCTTGGACAAACCAAGTCTCGTTAGATAGCTATCCATTCTGGCATACCAAGCCCTTGGAGCTTGCTTGAGTCCATATAGGGCTTTATTTAATCTGCAAACGTGAGTGTCTCTGGAATGTACCTCAAACCCTTAAGGTTGTTCAATATATACTTCTTCTTCGATTGCTCCATTGAGGAAATCTATCTTTACATCCATCTGATGTAAGTTCCATCCCATGGAAGCGGCAAGAGATATGATAGCTCTAATGGAAGTATATCTAGCAACCGGAGCAAAAGTTTCATCATAATCTTCTCCCTCCTTCTGGGAGAACCCTCTAGCTACAAATCTTGCTTTATATTTATACACGCTTCCGTCTGCTATATGTTTGATCTTATATACCCATTTTGAAGTTACCACTGATTTTTCTTTAGGTCTAGGTACGATTTCCCATACATCATTTTTCATAATGGATTGGTGTTCTTCCATCATAGCTTCTTTTCATTGTCCCTTTTGAACTGCTTCTTCAAATGTGGTAGGTTCTTCATCTAGAAGCTTCATCATATATGTTGCATAACTCGATAATCTTTTAGGCTTCTTACTTTTTCTGAATGTTCCTTCTGGAACCTTGAGTCTTTCTGCGTCTTGTAAGGTAGTTTCAAACCAAGATGGTCGTTTCTTGGTCTTAGGTACGATATCTGAATCAATGGTTTCACATGGTTGCATAGGATGATCAGGTTGTTCCTTTTCGTCATTTTGGTTTTCTGTGCTTTCTTCAATAGGTTCTTCAATCTCTTCTTCTTCTATAGTTTCTTCTATGGATTTCTTGAAAGCCATCTTTTCATTAAATGTTACATCTCTGCTGGCTTCAATCTTATATTGTTCTGGAATATAGATTCTACAAGCCTTGGATGAATCGCTATATCCCACAAATATCCCCTTCTTTCTTGACGGTTCTAGTTTATTCCTTTTATCATTTGGAATGTGAGAGTAAACAGGACATCCAAATATTCTTAGGTTTTCCACATTAGGTTTCTTACCCGAGAAGGCTTCTTCTGGAGTCACGTCCTTCAATATGCGACGAGGACTTTTGTTTTGCACGTATATTGTTGTCATGGCTGCTTCTCCCCATAGGAACATAGATAAACCTTGATCATTTAGTAGTGCTTTTATTGTTTATTCGATGGATTTGTTCTTTCTTTCTGCTACACCATTTTGTTGAGGATTATGAGGAACAATCGGCGCCCTCCTAATCCCTGTCGATTTGCAGAATGCAACGAATTCCTTTGAGGTGTATTCTCCTCCATTAT
>ML779434.1:451124-503408 GCA_009831015.1 Picea engelmannii | reverse complement strand
TTATTTAATAAAAGTGTGTGTCTGAGGACACTTCTGCCATTATTGTGGTATCAGAGCTCCAGTAATGCAGCTGAACTAAGGAGGAGATTTCCACTGATATGAAGAGGAGATTTCAACTCTACAGGCTAGCACACTTCTTCAGTAAATTGGTCAGTTTAATTTTAAAAAAAAGGAAAAGAAATTTGTTTTTGTTTCTGCACTTATTTCATTGCTCAACTTCTGCCATTTCTGCATTTTTTTTGTTTCTGCAAGAAAGGCTATGCCCATATATCAGAAAACACCCATATATCAGAAAGGCTACGCCCATATATTGAAATAACCTGGTATCATTAAAACAAATTTGTTTTGCAATTTGCTATTGTCAATTCATGCTTTTTGAGCCATTTCAGGCTGCTCTAAACAGAATCATGAATCCGCTCCCATATGATAGTTAGTGTGAATCCCATGTGGGCGTATGTTAGTGTGAATCCCATGCGAGCGTATGTATGGCCAAAACCTTCCTCGACATCAACCACACCAACAACGATTGTATGCAGATCGATTTCTATTCTGGCAATCTATAGATATGCGATTTCTGTCTCCATTTATTCAGACATGATAAGAAATTAAATTGCTCACTTGAATTGCATGCAAGAATTTCTCAAGCCCGCCCAGTTATTTCAGATCTCAGGCGTTCCTGCAGATGTCTCTTCTTTTACCAAATGTTGTTACTGCCCTTCTGTGAGAGATAAAGCGCACGTGTGAACAATTAACTATCTGTGTTAATCTTACTCAGAAGAAGATGCAACCTTATTTGTGTCTGGCACCCTTGTCAACCCTCTGGCATTGCGTTTCGTCTTGAAGATCTTCTTACTGGTTTTGGTGTTGCCTGAAGGATTCTCCGACGGATAAATTGCCATTATTGATGCCATACATGAGAGAATCTTGATGCCGTCTCTATTCTGGATCTGGATCTAATTATATGACTGGTATGCGAAATTCTGGTGTCTATAAACACGAATTTTTATTTTTAATGTTGCACACTACCAACTCGTATTGCTATCTTATTGTATTTTTTTTTTAACTTTAAAATTTGCAAGAGTTTTGTAAAGTGTAAAATTTTGAAAGTTACTTGAAATTTGACTAGAGCCAAGTGCCAAGCTTAGTTATTTTTCTCCTGTTTCAACGACTATACAAGGGTCAAGGCCAAGCCCCTATAGATCATTTTTTTTGTGTGATGTGTTTGGTGTGTTGCTCATCTTGATATCTTTTACTTGTTTTTTTTTTTGGTGCGAAGATTCCACGCTCCAATGTCGAAGTTAATTAATTTGTTCTCTGACTCCGATAAACTTGAAGGCACAAAATCATACAAGACATGGAAACGTCTCATTGAAAGCACTCTCATTTACAATGAACTTTGGCGTGATATATGTAATGAATATACTAAGCCAAATAAGCCTACAGATGCAGCTACATTAGCAAAATGGGAAGTTAAAAATGCCAAAGCATTAACACTTATTAAATCTTCAGTTAATGATGAGATGTATGTTCACATTGAAAATACTACTGATGCGTGGTCTGCTTTGAAAGTTTTTAAAGATTTATTTGATACTCAGCCTGAATCAAAGAAAGTCGATCTTCAATTAAAGTTGCTCCAACATAAATTGACTGAAGGAGGTGATGTATATGAATATATTTGCAGACTTAAGAACATTAAGCAGGAAATACTAAACGCTGGTTTTCAAGCCGTAGATGATAGTTTCATGACCACAATTTTAATTGTTGGATTGCCTTCTTCCTATACACATTTTTTTGGAAACTTTACAAGTCACTGGCAAGTTAGATAAACTTACATTTGATGAACTAAGTGAACTGTTATCTCAACACAACACAACTTTTGGAAAGAAAAAGCAAGTTGGGGAAGATTTTTTTTTACAGAAGCCAGCACAAGTAAGTCTTCAAGTGACAGTTCTAGCAGCAAAGGAAGAGGAAATTTTGTACAAGGTCATGGTCGAAGCCAAAGTAGAGAAAACTATTTTCAAGGCAGAGGAAACAGTCAAGGCAGAGGGTATTTTCACGGAAGAGGCAATAGTCAAGGCCGAGGCTATTTTCAAGGCAACAGTCAAGGCAGAGGACAAACCCCACATAGAGGTCAAAGCAGAGGCAGAGGACAGAATTCCAACAGAGGGAGAGCTTTCAGTCAAATTGTTTGTTGAAGATGTAACAAATTTGGTCATTATGCAGAAGATTGTCGAACTTCCATTGATAAAATTTCCAAGTTTCATCAAAACACAACCCAGTTTGCAAATGATCGAAATGATGATGGTTCAGAATATGTGTTTACCTCATCTTCAACATTACAACTTTCCACTAATTTTCAAAGTGATTATGAAGATGCTTGGATTTGAGATTCAGGAGCATCTCAACACATGACTTTCAGACATGACTTTTTTTTGGAATTTTCAAGAATGCCATCTTAACTCCATCTTTCTTGCAGATAATACCAAACATACTCCTTATGGAAAATGTGTAGTTAAAGTTTATTTACCTGATATTGGAGAAATAATGATTTCAAATGTATGGTATGTTCCAACCTTTAAAAAGGATTTGTTGTCTTTAGTCACGATTCAACAAGTAGGACATCAGGTGATTATGGAAGATGGCTTGGTTAAGATTAATTCAGTCAAACAGAATATGAAAATAGTGATGACAGGTTATGAAGATGGAAAATTGTTAAGGATGCAAGGGACAGTTATTCCAAGGCATTTAGACTTTACTGAAACAGTAAGTACAACTATTTCCCCTATAAGATTGTGGCATGTGAGATATGGACATCTTAATTTTTAACGTCTTTCTCAATTGCAAAAACAAGGGATGGTTAAGGGACTTCCAACTTTCAAAAAGGAAAATTCAAAATGTGAAGCATGCATTTATGGCAAACAGAGTTGAGAGAGTTTTTCAACAAGTTCATGGTGTGCAAATCAGCAGTTGCAACTAGTTCACAGTGATGTTTGTGGACCCTTATAAACTTCTTTCGGTGGTTGCATATATTTTTTACTCTTTGTTGATGATTCCAATAGAATAACTTTGGTTTACTTCTTGAAGCAAAAGTCAGAAGTATTTGAAAATTTTAAGATTTTTCGTCAACTTGTTGAAAAAGAAGTTAAAGAAAAGATAGGCACTCTCAGGACAGATAATGGAGGGGAATTCACTTCCAATGAATTCAAAACTTATTGCACAGACAAAAGGATAAGACGACATCTTACCAATTTCTACACTCCTCAACAAAATGGAGTCGCAGAACGAATGAATCGCACTTTGTTAGGAATGGTAAGATCCATGTTAAGCTTTAAAAAGTTAAGCTCTACATATTGGGCAGAAGCAATCGATACAACTATCTACTTAAGGAATAGATCTCCAACTGCTTCTTTGGACGAAATCACACCTTATGAAGCATGGTTTGGTTTCAAACCTCGAGTTAAACATCTTAGAGTTTTTGGATCGGTATGTTATGCCTTAGTTCCGAAAGAAAACCGAACTAAGCTTGACTCAAGAAGCTTGAAATGCACAATGATTGGGTATTCTGATGAGAAGAAAGGGTATCGACTTTTGTCCAATGGGAAATTTATTGTGAGTAGGGATGTAATTTTTTATGAAACTGAAAGTAAAAGTGCTGAAGAAATAGAAAGTCTTCTTCAAAAGTTAGAAACTAAACGAAATCAAAGAAAAAGAAAAGTGCAAAGTCAACCAAATTCACATAATTGGGATGAACTTGTTTTTCCTTCATCTGAAGATGATACTTCCCGTCTAGTTACTTCGACAACATCATCTGGGTCTTCCAATAGTTCATCCGACTCTCCTAGCAGTGACAGTTCATCTGACAATGATTCTCCACCTCTAGAATCTTCAACTGATCGACGCACATCAGTTTACATTAATCCAATTTACAATAATGGTAATTCAGATCCCCACACCAGTGAACATCAACTACCAAAATGGGCAATTCAATTTTTGAAATATGTAAGGCCTGATGAGCAGAATAAAACCGACACAAGGGGATCACACAACAATGAAGGGAATTTTGCCTTGGTAGCAAATGATTTTACTGAACCTTCCACATACAAAGAAACAGTAAAACATAAAGAATGGCAACAGGCTATGGTTGAAGAATATCAAGCAGTAATTGATAACAACACTTGGAAACTTGTTGATTGTCCTACAGGTGTTAAACCCATCAGATGCAAATGGGTTTAAAGACTTAAATACAACCAACATGGTGAAATTGACAAGTATAAAGCACGACTTGTGGCTAAAGGTTTTGCGCAGTAGGAAGACATTGATTATGAGGAAACTTTTGCTCCTACAGCTAAATGAAATACCATCTGATTAACACTTGCATTGGCCGCTCAGAAAGGTTGGAAAGTTCATCAAATGGATGTAAAAAGTGCTTTTCTCAATGGAGACTTACAGGAAGATGTATATATGCAACAACCACCAGGTTTTGAAATTGCAGGGCAAGAACATAAAGTCTGTAAATTAAGTAAGGCTTTATATGGGTTAAAGCAAGCTCCCCGAGCTTGGTATACCAAAATGGATGAATACCTTTGGAAGGTTGGTTTTCAACGAAGTGAATCTGATGATACTTTGTATATCCGTCAACAGGGTCCTTATTTGGTGATTCTTATTATGTATGTAAATGATTTGATCATTACATGAAACAATGATGATCATATTGCACAGGTGAAAAATGAGTTACATGCAGGTTTTAAGATGACAGATTTGGGACTACTTCACTACTATCTTGGCATTGAAGTATTCCAACGTCCACATCATATTTTCATTTCTCAGAGTAAGTATGCAACAAAACTTCTTCAACGGTTTGGCATGTAGGATTGCAAACCATCTCTTACCCCTATGGAACAAAACTTGAAACTTTCAAAATTTGAAGGGGGGGAAATGGTAGACAACACTATTTATATACAGTGGATTGGCAGCTTGATTTATTTGACAAACACTCGACCAGATCTATCTTATGCAGTCAATATTCTTTCACGTTTTATGCAACAACCACGGGACAACCACTGAAATGCAGCCAAAAGAGTTCTTCGATATATCCAAGGAACAAAAGATTTTGGTCTTCTTTACAAAAAGACTAAAAATTTTGTACTTGGTGGATTTTCAGATGCCGACTTTGTCGGAAGTATTGATGATCGAGCATCAACATCATGTTATTTAATGAACATGGGTTCAACAACARTGTCTTGGAATTGTAAGAAACAAGCTACAATGGCTACTTCTACAACATAAGCATAATACATCTCAGCAYGGGAAGCAACATGTGAAATTGTTTGGTTACGCAGAATTTTAGAGGACTTGGGCATTTCTCAAGCAGAAGCTACATCATTATTCATCGACAACCAGTCAGCCATTAAGCTTGCCAATAATCCAGTTTTTCATTCAAAGACAAAGCACGTGGACACCAAGTATCATCATATCAGATCACTCATTGCAAAGGATGTCATCAAGCCAATTTATTGTCCTTCAGAAGATCAAATCTCTGACATTTTCACGAAACCTCTTGGCAAAATAAAATTTACTAAGTTAAGGGATGAACTTGGTATCTGTTGTAATATATCTTTGGATCATAGGGGGAATGTTAGATAATCCAAAATACAAATATCATAGTTTAATAAGTTAGAATAAAATGATTATTAATTTAGGATATTAAATTAATAATCTAGAATATTTGATTAATAAATGGAGACACTTAGAAGTAGAATATTGTTGTAAAAGATATGACTCTAGAAATGTGTCGTATCTTAGGCTCAAAATTATGATTATAGTTAAGATAACATTTATTGTAAATGAACACTTGTTTATTTAATAAGTGATCCATAACTAGAGTTTGTTAGGACATTTAACTTATATATAGCTCATTGCAAGAGTATTGAGTTGTTGGGATGTAAACTCTTGCAAAGTCTCTTATGTAATTTCTTTTCCCATTTAATAAAAGTGTGTGTCTGATGACACTTCTGCCATTATTTTCTAATTCACCATAGGGGTACTAATTCACTAAGAGTGTTAACCATATAAAACTAAGAAATTAGAGTTGGGAGTGTTAACCATGGGAAACTAAGAAAATAGAGTTGGGTAGAAAATTTTTCATTTACTAAATTCCTCTTAGCAGAAAAAACTTTTTCAATTCACTCAATTGAAAACCATAACAGACGCTGTTTTGGTGTGAAGAGAACCGGGCAGGGTCAGGCTACACTAAGCTTCAGGGAACTTTTCCACTCATCGCGGTTCGTACACTGCAGTGCAACGCGGCAGCTACACTAACTTACTTCCCATAAACTCTCCCTAGACTAAACCCCGAACCTCAACATCCCAATTACAGGGGCCTTAAACCCTAAACAACCCATTGCAACGTTCTCTTCTCTTCGTTGGTTACTGTGTACGGTGCAAGCGCCGTTTATATATCCACAATCCAATTCGAATCAACATTCGTAGGTGTAAATCAGAAGACCTACTACATCCGGAAGCCAGAAGTCAGGAAGGAAGGAAGGAAGGTGTAAATTAGAAGACCTACTACATCCGGAAGTCAGAAGTCAGGAAGGGAAGGAAGCAAGCAAACAATCAATCAGAATGAGGAAGAAGAATAAGAAATCTGAGCTGCCATTACCATTACTTCCGCCAGAGGTGGGAGAGGACGAGATCCAGGTGTCGGAGGAGGATGTGGAGTTCGTGCAGAAGAATAAGAGATACGCTGGATTCCTCAACAGATTGGACACCGACACTATCACCAAGTAAGTAAGATATATATATCTCAACAACACACACGGTAGTAGGCACAGCATAAACACTGAGTGAGTCAAGTCTTTATGCTTATGCTAATGCCGATGCTGATGCTCAGGCACATGTATGCATGCTTGTGCGCAGACAGGTTGTGGGGCTTGCTGCTGATGATTCCAAAAAGGAGGATGCTCTGGAATCTTTCTATGAGCAGAGAATGAAGAAAAGTTCTTCATCTTCTTTTTCTGCTCGAGAGGCCACCAACGATTCTAGGTTGGAAGTAGACCCTGTGGATGCACTTCCTGTCAAGACCTTGTCCGGACAACTGTATTACAAAACAGGCAAGTTCTATTCTAATTGTAATTGTAATTACAGTAATTGTTATTTTAAGTCGGGTTTGTGCTTATTAGATAGGGCTCAACTAAAATGAATTTTAAATGATAATGGAGCATTCATTCATGCAGGCATTTATAGGAATTCTATTTAAAAAAAATCCTAACTCATTTGCTAAGGAGTTTGTTCTATACTTTCTCCAGTTGACCTCTTCATTTACTTTTGCAAATGAGCGAAAGTCTCTTTTTACCCAAGCTTCTATTTCTCGTTATTAAATGTAAACATACAACTTGTAGTTTCCTCATAACGTCATAGATACATGTTACAAGTCATTTAGAAAACAGTGATACACATAGTTGGGATTACAAGCAATTGAAACACTGCAGATTAGTTTACTTTTAAACTTAAAATTTTAAACCAGCTACCAATTTCTGAAATGCCTTTCACGTGCATTATTATGTTATCAACTCATATCCTGGTCTTCAGTGTATGTTTGTCCATTGATCCTTGTTCAAAACTTAAAATCATTATGTAAGCTGTTTCCACAAGTATGTGCACAAAGGTGTGCCTGTGCAGCTTACTTCTCATAAATTTTTAGGGAATCAATATAAACTTGACAAACAGTTATAGGAGCCAATGAAAGGCTATAAGGCAAGCTTATTGGGTGAGTTACTTATACCTCTTTCAGCACAAATGCATCCTCAAGAAATCCTGTTCAAGTTTATAATGATGAGATGGGTAATCTATTTGGCACTGCTTGGACGATGGCAAGTTGGACACACCAACAAATTTGATTGGACAGTACAAATAATATTAAGTACAGCACAAGGGGTGTGACTAGTCACTAGTCACCGAGTATACTGCAAGGAAGTTTAAGCCATCAATGAATACTCACAAGTGATGGACCCCAAGGGTGCGAAATTGCCCACTGGGTCCTGCTTCTCCCTTTTGTTAAATTTTGAGCTTGATTTCTTATGCGGATTAATTCTTTTATTTTCTTCAATACTTTGATTCCAGCTTAATACACTTCAACAATACCAAATCATAACCGAATAGCAATAACTATGTAGATAAGTAAGCATGCACATCAACAACACATATACCCTGGGGAAACCCTGTACAGGGAGAAAAATCCCAGCAAACGATATTCCTTTATTGCATTAATAATGTAAGATCACTTACAAATATCCACCATGAATGTTCTGCTCTTGAAGAGCTTGCCAAGATGACTTTGACCTGACAAAGACCTAAGAGACCTTGCTGAAATACACCTCTGATATGCTGCTTCTATTGTTGATATACAACACTGATATGCTGCTGATATATGCCTCTGATATGCAGCCTCTATTGCTGATATACAACACTGATATGCTTCTTTGGTATGCTGCCTCTTTATCACTGATATGCTCCTCTATTGCTTTACCCTTAACCTTCATATCAAACTGTGTTGAAGAGAGAGGTCGACCTCTGCTTATATAGGCTGAAGAGGAGAAGAGGAGAGGCTCGAAATAGTAACTTGTTTGCATGCTTTAATCATAACTCAACTTCATACTTTAGTTCGAACTTAGAACTAGACTTGAGACTGGTATACTCTAGTTCGAAAATAGAACTATACTCGAGACTTTAGTTACAACTCAACATTACACTTTAGTTCGAAAAATAGAACTAGACTTGAGACTGGTATACTTTAGTTCGAAAATAGAACTAGACTTGAGACTTCAGTTACAACTCAACATTACACTTTAGTTCTAAAATAGAACTAGACTTGAGACTTTAGTTACAACTCAACATTACACTTTAGTTCTAAAATAGAACTAGACTTAAGACTTCGGTTACAACTCAGCATTACACTTTAGTTCTAAAATAGAACTAGACTTAAGACTTCAGTTACAACTCAGCATTACACTTTAGTTCTAAAATAGAACTAGACTTAAGACTTCAGTTACAACTCAACTCTTTACAAGGCAATTCAAAATTCTCTTCATGGTGGATACTGTTACATGTGCCAACGCACTAGATCAATACATTTATATCATTTGCAATATTAGGAATATTGTTTGTTTCTAGCTTATAGGAATTTTATATTCAACCTAACTTTTGCTAGATGCCTTGACTTTTGCTCATGGCTCACAAGGCTTGACTAGGCTCATAGAGGTTGTACGTTCCCCTTGACTTTTGCACTAGTCTGTCTATGTTCACAGAGGTTGTACATTCCCCCTGACTTTTGCACTAGACTGTCTATGCTCACAGAGGTTGTATGTTCCCCCTGACTTTTGCATTAGACTCACATAGCATCTCGTTCGTCCTGACTTTTGGTTTGACTCACAGAGGTTGTACGTTCCCCCTGTCTTTTGTCAATACCTCACAAGACTGGTTGATTCTCCAAATCTCCCTGGCTAGCCTCAGGGTGGCCCATATGGCCTCTCATTGGAGAATGACTGTCGATGTTGCCAAATTTAACACCTTTGACCATTGACAAGAGCTTTCCTGGCGCTATCATAATTTTGATATCATTTGGACTCAAAATTGAAAGTTTCAATCTAGATATTTGCATGAACAATTCAAAAAAATATCGGGGATGTGATTTTGGGAGTCAAGGTGCCATCCAAAAGAAATGTTGTTTAAGTTTGGACTCACAAAAATGATATTACCATGTTATCTAATTGGAAAATCTCAAGTAATGGTTTGATCAAATGATTCATTGAAGGTATTAATTGGCGTTACAGTGTCGCAGAACTTTGCAATCATTTAGATGCACTTAACATTCAATATCATATTTAATGTGATCAAGAAGGTAATGGATGTTGATCCAGAGAACCATCTGGGCCATTTAGACGACCATTTGGGCTGTCTTGGACAAGGTTTGACAAAACTTGAATTTAGCTCCATTTGGGCCAAAAATCAACATTTGTGATTTTTGGGCCTTTTTAGTCGTTTTTGTGATCCAAAATTCCTTGAACAAATATTTGGGCCCCTTGATGTTGTAGAGGTTCCTAGCTTTCCAACATATTCAAGGTCGCAATTTGTAGATACAGTTTGAATGTTATGGCTCCGACAAGTTGACCTATTTGCATTTCTAGCTTAGGGCACCTGTTGTTTGCCATGTTTTGTATCTCACAACAGTTACTCATCACCTCTTGTCACATTGCCCTTCGTATTCTAAGCTTCTCATATTCTTAGATTTTTCAAATCGAGGTGTCAAGGACACCACTGATTTGGATTTTGAGACTGCTTCAGTGGCCACCACATTAAATTGCAGAACTTAATGTGTTATAGCAAAGAGGATGAACCAAAAGGAAATTGTAATACCCCAGTTTTAAATTTGTATTATAATGTAATAAATCATGTATTAATTGTCTAATGTGGTTTACGTGACAGAAATCAAGCCATGTGGGCTTGAGTTGTAATGACCTTGTGTTGCATTGTAAATATTCCTAGTGTGGAGTTCAAGGCCAAGGCCTGATTAGTGAATGTGTATGAGTCCCAGTGTTGGTCTAGGATTATGGTGTGGTTGTTATATTTTTCACAATATGTTTATGTATATGTAAAAGCATGTATAAAAAGGAAACTACATAATAAAATAGTATTCACCAAAAAGGTCACTTGAAGAAGCAACAAGGGGACTATGATACCACAAGAGGGGAAGAGGAAAGGGGGTTGTTGGGTGATTTGACCTTGTCATTGCCCTTTAGAAGCAATACCGTTTCTTGCCCATGCTTCCTTACAACATTTCCAATCAATCTTTGACTTATGTGTGTGTACTAAGTACAAGTTGTCATATCCTTGGGAAGAGACTAGATGTCATGCATGAAAAGGTCTCTCATTGTCTTTTCCTTTCATTATTTTTATTCACCCATTCGTGGGGAAGGGGGAGGAGGCATGCACCCCAATCAGTTTTCGTCTTCCATGTTATGGGGATGTTTTCCTTGGCTGTTATGACTGCAGGATGGCAAGGATTTCCCATGTACTTGTGGTTGGTAAGAGCCCACAGAACTTGGGGAAACTTGCTGCTGAAAATGTGAGATAAAATGGGATGGTTTGAGAGAGAAACTAGGGTTGGAATGCCCACAATAGTTGAACCAAACACCTTCAAACCTGCAACCCTGTTACTGCTGCTCATTGACTATTTTGAGGTCGAGTGTTTTCTATTCTAGGGTATCCTCAGAAGGAAATTAGTAGTTGGACTCTTTTTGCCTGCACTGAAGAGCACTGGAATGAAAGAAGATACCCGAGGACTGTTGAGCAGAGAAAGAGAAGATCTTCCTTGTGTCATGTATGGTGGTGTAAGAGAGTGCCATGGCTGTTTGATGGTTGGATGAGGGCTTGAAGTGTTT
This sequence comes from Picea engelmannii, assembly GCA_009831015.1. Taxonomy (NCBI): domain Eukaryota; kingdom Viridiplantae; phylum Streptophyta; class Pinopsida; order Pinales; family Pinaceae; genus Picea; species Picea engelmannii. The sequence goes on along the minus strand of ML779434.1, from coordinate 491,970 downwards.
TGTAGTGAGCAGATTGGCTAAGCATGAGAGTAATGGGTTGGGTTGAGAGAGATTAGAGCCCTGTAGGAGCTTCCTTTGCCTTGGTGGTATCATGGTTTGGCTTGGGGTGGAATCCATCGCTGATTCCTACTGCTGGGTGGAAAATTGCTTCTTAGCAACTAGTTTGGTGGACATGGCTTAAATTGCAGATAAGTAATGAGATTTGTCTTTCTATGGAATGCTCTCTGTTTTGCTGATGCCTTGAATTAAATGGGAATGAATGAATTTGGGATATGCAATGTTGTCTCTGTTGCTATTTTATATTTTTACACGAATTCTATATTACATTTCTGTTAGAGGTTAAATTTCACCTTATATATGTTTAATTGAAGTGAAGACATCTTGTTGGTAGTGTCAGATGGCCAAGGGAGGCATCTGGGGAGTCGGGAGACTGCAGAGTGGTATCAGAGCGCAACTTATGGCATTGGGCTGTAATGAGTAGAAAATCTAAGTGTTAAAATGGAAATTACAGTTGCATACCAACTGTTTGATGGACTGTTTGTAGGGTATAAAAGTGAACTCAATATGAACTTGTGAGGTTCATGGTTTGTTTCAAGGAATTGGGTACGCCTGTAGTAGTTCATGAGACTTATGATCCCATTCTTGTGAGTGTATATTCCTGTAGTTGTTCAAGTAAGATTGAGTATAAGATCCTAGAGAATACATACTCTTATCATTTATGGATGTTGAATTTGGGTAGTTTTACATAGCAGGGTTTGTGAAATTTCCTAACCCTAGGTGACTGCTGTTCTAATATTCTGTTAATTGAACAACTAATAAATTAATCCAATTAACAATAGAAATTAATTTCTGAATATTGTGACAATCACACAATAGTTGGACACAGTGAATAGCAGAAACATAAAATAATTCACACACACAGGTAATTTTCTCCGTCAAATCTGCTTATCATTCAATTGATCAAAGCTTGCAAGGCAACCTCCACAGCTACTGAAACCTAGCAGCTGTATGGTAAACAAATCCACTCCAACCTGAGGCGTACGGCTCGCTAAAGAGAGGTATGACCTGCCCAAAAATCGAGAAAACAACAGCTGCTGTTATACAGCCTTCTGTATGGATGTACAGTACTGTACGGATTCATATGCATGTACGGATCTACTGTACAATTGTACTGTATGGTCTCTACTTTACGAAACTGCTTTTCCTTGCTGATTCGCTCTACTCTCTCTCTCTTTTCGGGTTGCCATCCCTGTCTGACAAGCACTGTGTTTGAACTCTCTATTTTGACCTATCTTTATACTTTTCGCTGAAACCCTAATCTACCAAAACCCTAATCTCTCAGCAAGATTTATATTTGAGATTAATCCTAGTCTAAGTCATTAATGCATTAAATACACTTTATTAGACTCAACAACTAAACATGAGACTTTTCACTTTTTCCTGAAGTGAATTTCAAAATAGAATTACTTTTCGAAATATCTCAAACTACTTTCGGCATGTTTGCACTGAACCTGTGCAAAAGTTCCTGTCTAAGCTATATTTCTCAACACTCTCTCTTAGCGAGGAAGCAATTATGCACCAATCCAAGTTTTTCTTTGAATGCTTCAAACTTCCCTTTTGCTAAGGACTTGGTCAGAATATCAGCTACTTGTTGATCCGTGGGAATATACTGGAGCTTTACTTTCCCTTTTGAACCTTGTCTTGTATGAAGTGATGTTTTTTCTTTATATGCTTGGACCCGTCATGAAACATTGGATTCTTAGAGAGTTTGATACAACTTTGATTATCATAGTGAATCACCATGGGATCTAACTCTTGATCAAATTATCCTGCAAGCAACTTGCGAAGATAAATGGCCTCACAACTAGCAGTAATTGCTGCTATATACTTTGCGTCTACTGAGCCAAGTGCCACGAAGTGATGTTTTTTCTCTATATGCTTGGACCTATCATGAAACATTGGATACTTAGAGAGTTTGATACAACTTTGATTATCACAGTGAATCACCATGGGATCTAACTCATGATCAAATTATCCTACAAGCAACTTGCGAAGATAGATGGCCTCACAACTAGCAGTAGTTGCTGCTATATACCCTGCGTCTACTTAGCCAAGTGCCACGAAATTTTGCTTCTTGTTGAAACAGGATATCATTGTTGATCCCAAGCTAAAGTAACACCTTGAGGTGCTCATCTTGTTTACTGCACTGCCTGCCCAATATTAGACTGTATACCCTTGCAACTTCCGTTGTGCCCCTCAAGTATTTGAGCACATGTTTTGTTGCTACCCAATGCTCCTGCCTTGGCTCCACCTTGCACTGGCTCAAGGTGTTCACTGCAAAACATACATCTAGCCTAGTGTTGACCAAATATATCAATGAACCCATCAACTACCTGTACAATGTAGGGTCCACCAACTTTGAACATGAAGTTGTCACCTTCATATTTGTGATCATGGGCGTGGCCCAAGGAATATCTCCCTGGGTCTCTGCCAAACCTCCAAACCCAAGAAGTAATGCATCATGCCAATGTCCTTCATCTCAAACTCAGATGCCATATCTACTTTGCACCTTGCAATGAGCTTCTCTGAACTTGTAAGAAACAAGTCATCTACATACAACACCAAAAATAAGTAGATCAGTCCCAACAAATATATAATATAATTTAGATATGCTTTGCTTTTGGTGAAACCCATACTTTGCAAATATCCATCTATCATGGAATACCATGCTCTTGGTGCCTGCTTGAGTCCATACAAGGCCTTCTTAAGCATACAAACACGGGACTCCTTCCCATTTACCTCAAAGCCTCGAGGTTGATCTATGTACACTTCTTCCTCAATGATCCCATTAAGGAAGATTGTCTTCACATCTATCTGATGTATCCTCCATCCCATAATTGAAACTAAAGACATAATTACTCTAATGCAAGTGTACTTGGCTGACCGAGACTTTGCTGCCCTTGTGTGCCCCTGTTTTAGCTCCTGTGTTATTCCAGTTCGGCTCGAACCCTTCTGCAACTAGCTCGACCGACCACAGTCCACCTCTACTCGGGACCATGATCTTCCCGTCCAAGCAACACAAGGCATTTTGGGGGATTTTTGCCAGTATCTAGTCAGCGATGCCTTTGGGAGATTTGCCACTACAACCCATCTCGATGACCCCACTACAAATCATCTGACCTTCCCCAAATTTAGATACACATGACTTTGAAGATGGGGGCAACTACAAGCTTATTTAGGAGTTAATTACGAGATTAAGACTCCCAGAATCATCAAACGTGGCATTATGGACAAAGGTCGATGAACTCAACAATAGGGTAGCCACAATTGAATCAGAGAACATGTCACTAAAGCAACAATTAAATGCAAATAAAGAGCAAGACGCCCTTCACCCCCCTAGTGATTCCTTACACATAGAAATACTCGATCTTAAAAACAAGCAGGAGGATATCAGATCTCAACAGGTTGCCTTTAAACAAGAAATGAAAACACATCAACTCATGGGCACATGTAGTCAGAGGAAGGGATAATCCCCTCACCACCCCTTGGCAGCAGTGGAGGAGGTGGTACAGGCTAAATTCATGGAGGAACGTACTATGCAGGCACGAGAATTGAACCTTAAGGTGAGAGGGCTCCCTCTACCTATCCCAGCCTTTAAACAAGAAATGAAAACACATCAACTCATGGGCACATGTAGTCAGAGGAAGGGATAATCCCCTCACCACCCCTTGGCAGCAGTTGAGGAGGTGGTACAGGCTAAATTCATGGAGGAACGTACTATGCAGGCACGAGAATTGAACCTTAAGGTGAGAGGGCTCCCTCTACCTATCCCATCTTTCGACCCCATGGTGGTTGGGACCTTATTTCTCAGAGCTAATCTTGATCTCCTTGATGTGACCCTTGATAGAGCTTGGCTTGGGTTTGACTCCACTCTCTTTCTTCGATTCAGATCTGTGGTTGATCAACTTCGAGCCCTTAGAGCTAAGCGAAAGCTGTTTTCTCTTCCTAGTAAGATCTTCCTTGATGAAGATCTCACTAGGACATAGGTTGCAGAGCTCAAACACTCCAAACATTTGGTTGTAGTAGCACGCCAAGTAGGGAAATGGGCAGTCATCAGGAACCTTAGAGCAGTCATTTGGGACTCCTTTCCACCTAGGTGGGAACCTTGATCTGGGGCCTCCAAATGACAGGCCCGTTGGGAGAGGCGACATGACACATGCATTTCCATAAGCTGTTGGAATAACAATGGGTCATTTTGGTCATCGTCGGGTCTAATATACGATGCTTAGGTGGTATCAGACGAGGAGATGAGGAGCTCAGGTGGTATCGGAGGTTCAGGTGGAGTTGCTTGTTTCGCTAGGGACGCCCTCTGGAGCAGGATATCTTTGGTGACCATGGACATAGTTTTTAAAACTGGAACCGAACATAGACTCGGTCACCTATCAACTCGAACATCAACTCAGACTCGGATCGACTCGGACTGCTTTGATTTCAACGACTCGGTTCAATAAAAATACATTAAATAATTAAATTCTAATGAATTTTTTTATTTTAAAGCTTTCAAACCATGATTCCTCTCCATTAGTAGAAACTATGTGTGAATGCGAAGAAAGTTGTAGAATGTTCAACGGATAAACAAGATTCTTGACCTGGCCAAAAAATGCATGGTACCCTGAAAGTTTAGGAACCTAAAAAGAGAATGTCAAAGGCTTTGTACCTAATTCTCATGGATTAAATTGTGTAATTCAGAGTCAAAGTGCTTCATACGTTTTAGAAATGCAACATTTGCATGCCTAAGAATGATTTGGAATTCATATATTAATACATGGTGTCACTAGTCCTAATATAACTAAAAGTTTTTGGATGAATGAATGCTATTAGTGTGTCGTTTGTTATCAGAGTTATAGTTGGTTTCTCCATTCCCTTATCAATCATCTTAGAAATGATTCTTTTCTTGTGTCAATTTCAATAAAGCGAGCTCAGAGTATTTAATTGCACCGGTGACCTTAAAAACACTTTAGAGTTAAGTGGCATGCAAATTAGCAGACATCTTCATTATGTATCCCTGCAAACCTCTTGTTTATCAAGCTTACTGCCAAGCTTATGGCCAAATGTGACACTCGTCGTTACGCTAGCTGTTATTTAGAAACAACACAATGGAAAGTTTTGTAGTCTTTAGAATTCACATGTCGCTCACATCGCCAAACAAATAAAATATGCAACAAAAATTATAAGCAAGGACAAATCAGGCTTTAATTTTTAGATTTTTAAGTTTTGAAAGCTCGCGGGTGGGTTCGTCATCCAACCAGCTGAGTAGGCACGGAACTGGCTGGTTCGACTGGTTTGGTATCGAACCAACTTCGACTCGGCCGGTTCGATACCAAACTAGTTGAAGGCTGATTCGACTTGGCCCGCCTTCTACCCAATCGGTTGGGCGATATGATAACGAACCGGTCCGGTTTTAAAAACTAGGACGCGGATGAGTTTGCCAGGTTTATGTGGGGATTAGAGGTGTTTCCCCTCTCCCCAAGGAAATTTATACTGCAGTATGTTACTTCTCTCTAACTTCTTCATTGTACAATGTACGCTATTCATAATGGGCTTGATGGGGACCCCTTTATAGATCTGTATGCCAACATTACCTAGTACTCAGCGGTTGGGGAGGTTATCCTTATAGGTGACTTCAAGTCTCGCACTAGATCCCTCCAATTTCCTCTCCACAACCGGTCAGAGGATGTGTTCAGCATCTAGGAGATAGATCCAACATCAATGGGGCTGCACTGGATGTTTGACGATGTGTTGGGGCCTCTCACAATCTATGGTCGACACCTTTTGCAGCTAGGGGAATCTCAGGTGTTGTTGATTCTAAACGGGCTCCCATGTTTCCCAGATTCTCACTTTTTCACGTGCTGGCCTCATCATGGTGGAGGTGCGAGTGTCTTTGACTGTGTCCTCCTTAGCCATAACTTGCTCCATTTTATACGCCACTTCTTTGTTTCCTCCATCCCCCTCGTGGACCATGCTCTCCTTCTCTCTCCGAATTGACATCAACCCCCCTCCCGACACCCCCCCATGGGCCCACCCCGCACTATCTTCCGATTCAATGGAGGGGACTCAGACACCTTTTCTACCCACCTCTGCCAGATGCTTCCCTTCGAGACCCAGTTCTCCTTACTTGATTCTACATCTACCAAGTACACCTGCCTCTCATCCACCATTTGGGAAGCAACCCTCAAGTCCTACCCTCACTCCACTCGACTCACTTCCACCTCCCACAAAAACAACTCTTGCCCTATGAACCGATGGTATGACGAGGAACGCAAAGCTTTCCATCGCCAGCTTTGACATGCATTCATCGATGGTCACCCCTCCAACCCCAACCTCCGTGTGTCCTATCATCGTCTCCTCCATCACAAGAAACACCTCTTTATTTCCCAGAGGAGACATGACTCATGTACTCCCCTCACTCACTACCCCAAACACTTCTGACACATCATCCTCCTTCGCCACTCCCCCCTCCCATTCGACCTTAACCTCAGATCCCTGTTCTCTCACATATCCACTCTCTATGATATTCCTGGGTAGCCCTAGATTCAGGTTACCTCTCTGCCATCTTCATGCTTCCTATTCTTAGATAGTGACATTAGAGAGGTCGTTTGGGCGATGAGCAACAATAAAGCAACAGACAAGGAGGGTTTCCATGCAAGGTTCTTTCAACATGGTTTTCATGCTTTGGCTTCTCACTTGGCTGATCTTTTCAACCATGTTGTCCATACAAGTTTTCCATTGGCATGGTCACATCGCATCATTCATTCGATACACAAATCGGGCCCTAGTTAAGTTCCCAACAACTATAGGTCGATCATGGTGGGTCACACGTTCTCGAAGCTCTATGCTACGATTCTCCACATGAAGCTCGCTAGTGAGCTTGAGCAGAGATCTCTCAGAGATAGGGGACAGGTAGGTTTCCGACCCACTCATTAGACCATTGATCATATATTTACCCTCCGAGCCATCATTGAGGAGGCACGACATCGTTCTTCGAAAGTCTACCGCCGCTTTGTAGATTTTCATAAAGCTTTTGACTTTGTCCCGCGGGAAGCGCTATTCTAGAGGCTCAAAGACATTGGCATTTCCCAAACCCTACTGACTGCCATCAAGCGCCTATATGAGCCGGTCCTTGGTCATCTCTGTATAGGTCACGGGTTGTTGGATTTCATCAAGAGTACCATTGGGGTTAAACAGGTTTGCCCCCTGTGCCCCACCTTGTTTGGGATCTACATTGATGAGTTGGAGGTCTTTCTTCATGACCATATTCAGGATAGTGATGGGTGCCTCCTCCACCAGGTTTTGATATCCATCTTGCTCTTTGTTGACAACGTTGTCCTCCTAGCATCCTCTCCAAAGGGGTTACAAAGACAGTTGGATGCCTTAGCTCTCTTCTACGACCTTTGATAGTTGACGGTCAACCTGGGTAAAACCAAGGTTATGATCTTCAACGGGTGAAGAAGACCTCGAACCTTCATTTCTTCTTCAAAGGGATAAAAATTGAGCTCACTAGCACCTACACGTACTTGGGGTTGCAATTCTTAGGACCTCGCTTCAGTTTGTGACCAACACTCCAACCTCAGATCAACAAGGGTTACGGATCCTTAGCCCTCCTCGAGGGATAGTGCTTCCGACACCATTTTCAGGACATCTCATCCAAGATGTCCCTCATGGACTCCCTTATCGGACCCACTATTCTCTACGGCTAAGAGATTTGGGGACCTTCTTCACTTGAGTCTAATTGGGCTTCAGCTGAGAGAGTCCAGACTCTTCTCCTTTGGCGCATCATTAGATGCAAGTAGACAGTCCTACAACACATCATCCTAGGTGAGTTTGGGGCCCGACCCTTCCGACTTGAGACAATGTTTAGATTGGTCTCTTTTTTGCATCGCATCCGGAGCTTTGCCGACTCGGTGATGGGTCGAGATCAATACCCATACTTGGCCTATTGTTCTTTCGAGACCATTTCCCTCTCTAGCCCTTCATGCCAAGCTCGAGGTTGGTTCGCAGGGGTTTCAAATCTTTTGAAGTTTGTGGGCATTTAGATGGACCGTCTCCCTTCGTTTAGATATTCCTTAGATGCACTTGGCCACCTCCTACCCACCAGACAGGAGTTGAATAGGATTATCAAGGATGGCATTTATAAATAGTTTATCCAGACCACTTGGGTTACCCCTCAGGGTGGGCTACACCCAAAGTGAAATATCCTTGATCCCGCTGATCAAGATATTTGCTACTGATCCAATGTTCTGTCTTGCAGATCCGATACACTGGGGGTTTCTGGATGCGTTTCAGTTCCGTGTTTGAGATCTTTATGGTTATTACATGTGCATGTTGGTTATTTTATGTGCATGTTGCGTATTTATGGTTTAAACAATATATAAAGGATGCATGCGGAAGTAAAGAACATCAATTGCCCAATAACATATATTATGCGACTTAAGCATGGAAATACAATAACACACTGGAAATATAGAGTATAATTGTCAGCTAGATCTCATGGAGCGTCACTGGAATACAATCAAATAGCATAAAAATACCTGTGATCAGAAGATGAATGCAGATTTGATGCATGCACGGATAGATCGACAGAAATATGCGACTCTGGGGAAATACGGTAACCGCTACAAGCTGGAAAACTCGTCCGGAAAGATAGACCGTCAGAATGCGTCAGAAACTGCTCCAATAGAAGCGCCCTGGCTTCTAGACTGGAATGGATGAGTGCCGGATATCAGATCTGGCCTCCGAGGTACTGGATTTGGACCCCTGGGGGGTTTGCACACCTCCTAGGACACTGGATGCGCCCCAAATGATTCCACCGACGGAATCAACTGCTATGGGGCTCAAAACGACCGTCTCGCCAAATGTGGAACTGGGTCAGAAGGGTTTTCTCGGATCTGTCCCGATGCTTTGTCTGCAACCCCAAATGTACTGTCGGAAGATTCCACCGTCATAATTTGATGATAAATGGCTCAATAGAAGCGCCCTGGCTGGATCTCCACTGGGTCGGAAGGAAACTGCAATCTGAGCTCAGACCTCGTGCGGCTCCACAAACCCTCAATTTGACTTGCGCCCTCATTGGCTGAGCTGCGCACAATGTACTGGATACTCCTGAATAACTCGGTGAAATACCTGGATGGTATCTCAGATGGGCTAGGGTGTGTCTCTCAACACCGAAACCGATCAATGGTGGTGGTTTCCTCGAGAAATCCACAAAACAACAAGGTCGACTCTCTTCCTCCTCTGGGAACTCTCAACATCAAATCATAACAATGCATAATGAGGAATTAGGTCAAATTCCTCCCTTTATACCATTCCCAATCTAATTCACCATTGACCTCACTTAAGCTAGGCGCTTTTCCTCCTAAGGTGAATAATTAATTAATTAGGTCCCCCTTTAGCACCTTTTCATTCTAATTCTTCGTTGACTTAGGCTTAAGTGACTTTTCCTAAGTATTTTGGCTTAATTCATCGTTTAACCATCAATTCCTCCTTATTTCTCCATCTTGTTTCCTGTTTGTGCCTGACTATAGTCTACGGGAACACATAGACTACTAAGTCACTCCCTGYTGGCCTACTCTTGGGAACGGGACATCACAGTCGTCCCTTCCCGAGATTGCTTGTCCTCAAGCAACATCAATCYTGGGTGCTGTAAGATATGCTCTCCCTCCCATGTGGCATCCTCCACTGGAAGACCCCTCCATCTAACCAAGCACTCCCTGATGATCCTGCTCCTCAATCTGCGCTCTCTTTGCTCTAGTACCTCCTCTGGCACTAGCTCCAACTGACCCTCCTCATCCAAGGGTGGCAACTCCTCTGAAATGCTAACCTGTTGTCCCATAGCCTTTTTAAGGCAAGACACGTGAAAGATGTTATGAATCTTGCTACCTTYCGGTAGCTCTAGCTCGTATGCCACCTCACCTATCCTCCTGATGACTTTCTATGGCCCGTAGAACTTCGGCTTCAGCTTCTCTGCTCTGCTCCTCTTCAAGGAGGATTGTCTGTATGGCTGTAATCACAAAAAAACCAAATCCCCTACCTCAAAACTGCGCTCAACTCTGTGCCGGTCTGCATATTTCTTCTGTTGGTTCTGAGCTGACTGCAAGTTCTCCCTTACTGATTGAAGAATCCTCTGACTCCTCCACCCAGTCCTTGGCCCCCGGGACCCTGCTGTCCTCAAACACAGTCTCCATAAAGGAGGGTGCATCGTATCCATACAATGCCCTGAATGGTGACATCCTGATAGACATATGGTAAGTTGTGTTGTAGCAATACTCACCCATATGTAACCATCTCACCTAAGTGTGCTGCTGCCCCCCCACATAGTTCCTCATATATCCCTCCACCCATTTGTTGACGATCTCTGTCTGCCCATCTGTCTGTGGGTGGTAGCTATTTCTCGTGGCTAGCTCTGTGCCTGTCAACCTGAAAAGCTTCTACCAAAATGCGCTAATGAAGCGCCCATCTCTATCACTGACTATCTGCCTGGGTAACCCGTGCAACCAGAATACCTCCCTGAAAAACAACTCTGCTACCTGTATGGTCTTGTAGTCTGTGGGTATGGCGAAGAAATGTGCAAATTTGGTCAGTCTGTCGACCACCACAAATATACTGTCTTTGCCCTGCACTCTAGGAAGGCCTGTAATGAAATCCATGGAAATGCTCTCCCATTTCTACTTTGGAATGGGTAGAGGCTGCAGTAGCCCTGCGGGGTGTGTTTGCTCGGACTTGTTCTGCTAACAAGTCATGCACTCTCGTATGTGTTTCAACACATCATCCTTGAGACCCTTCCATGAGAATCTCTCCCTGATTTGCCTATATGTTTTGAAGTACCCCTGATGCCTTGCTGTAGGTGAATCATGACATACCTTCAGAATTTTCCCCTTCATTTTGGAACCAAGTAGATTCTGTCCTTGTAGAAAATGACGTCATCAAGAACCCGATATCTATCATCAATCACCTGTCCGTCCATCACCTCACAAGCGAATTTGTTTTTGGAGTATTCCACCAACAAATGAGCTTTCCAATTTGTACAAATGTCCATCATCGAACATCTTGCTGGCCTCCTGGACAAGGCATCTGCCACGATATTCCTTTTTCCCTTGACATACTCAATGTCAAAGTCAAAGGCTTGGATTTTTGAGACCCACTTCTGCTGCCTCTCACTGAGGTCTTTCTGATCAAGGAAATACTTGAGACTGTTATGATCAATCTTCACTACACACCTGCTGCCAACCAGATACTGCCTGAATTTGGTTAAGGCATGCATGATCGCTAGCATCTCCTTGTCGTAAATAGGATAGTCTCTCCGACTCGTTGAGCTTTCTGCTCTCAAGCACAATGGGGTGGCCCCCCTGCATCAAAACTGCTCCAATCCCCACCCCTGATGCGTCGCACTCTAAGACAAACGACTGCGAGAAATCTGGAAGGGCTAGAACAGGGCATGTGCTCATAACCTCCTTCATTGTGTCGAATGTCTGCTGTGACTCCTCTGTCCAATGAAAAGCACCCTTCTTGGTCAAGTCTGTGAGTGGTGGTCCCAACTGTGAAAAACCCTTGACGAACCGCCTGTAGTAACTGCATAACCCAAAGAATCGTCTCAGCTCCGTGAGATTCTTGGGCATTGGCCAATCCAAAATGGCCATGATCTTTTCTTGTTGAACCTGTACTCCTTGGCCACTGATGATATGCCCCAAGTACAGTAGTTCTCTCATGCCAAATTCACATTTGGATTCCTTGGCATATAAAGACTGTGCCTTCATAATACCCAAGACCTCCCCCAAATGTGCTAGATGCTCATCCCATGTCTTGCTGTAGATCAATATGTCATTGAAGAATACTAGGATGTACTTCCTCAACTGTCCTCTAAAGATATGATTCATGCAAGACTGGAAAGTGGCTAGTGCGTTGGTCAATCCAAACGGCATGACCAAGAACTCAAAGTGTCCGAAATGGCACCAGAACATTGTCTTCTCAATGTCCTGCTCCCTGATGCAAATCTGATGGTATCCTGAGCATAGATCAATCTTAGTGAAGAAGACCGCCCCATGTAACTCATCCATCAACTCATCTATGCGTGGAATGGGGTAACGATTCTTGATCGTTTTCTTGTTGAGTGCTTTGTAATCGATGCACATCCGTAACGTGCCATCCTTCTTTAGTACCAGGACGACTGAAGATGCAAAAGGACTCATGCTGGTCCTGATGTGCCCCATAGCAAGCAATTCTTTGATTGCTTTCTCAATCTCGTCCTTGAATTTCTTGGGGTGCCTGTAGGGTGCTGTAATCACCGGTGTAGCCCCTGCCTCTAACTCAATCATGTGCTCAAAACCCCTATCGGGCGGTCTCCCTGGTGGTATCGGCCCAAATACTGACTCGTATTGACCCAAAAGCTCTCTGATTTGTGGGTGGTAATGCTCCCTACTCTCAGAATCCTTACGCGTGGTGATCAAACACTCTGTTGCCTAAGTCACATTTCCGCGACGAAAGATCCGCTCCATCCTCTTTGCCGATACTGCTCGAGGTGCTCCTGTAGACATGCCCCTCAGCACAACTCGCGATCCACTGACATCTCTGAAGCTCATGGTCAACGTCTGATAGTTGAACCCAATCTCTCCCAATGAATATAACCACTGTACCCCTAACACGACATCAGTATCTAATAGGTCAACTGCATAGAAGGTGTCCGTCAAGGTGTAGTTGCCTAGTTTGATCTCTAGGTCGGGGATCATGTCCAAACATGTCATCGTGTATCCATCAACCACTGCCACATAGAATCCCTCAAACTCCTTTGTGCGTAACCCCCTCCTGGCTACTAAGGACACATCTATCAAGTTGTGGGTGCCCCCACCATCAACTAAAGCTGTCATGCGTTGCCCCTGTACAAGGCCCTTGAGCCTGAGAGTGTTGTACCTAGGTACTCCTGAAAGGGTGGCTATGGTTCCCCCTTTCACCTCTCTACGAGGTTTTGCCTCCTCCTTGGGCTGTGCCCTTGCCGGTATCTGAGGTTTCTTCGACTGCTGCTCTGGCTCATGAGTGGTCTCAGTCTCTGAATCACTATCTGTTTGTGCCTTAATATCCTCCTCTTCCTCCTCCTCACTGCCTGATTCCACTTCGATGTAGTGGATTTGTCCCTTTCCCATGCATTTATGCCCTGGGACCCAAGGGTCTTTGCAGGAGAAGCAAAGCTTCTTCCTCATCAACTCCCGTTGCGTATCATCATCCAACTTGGGCTTGCCCTTCCATTCCCTTTGAGGATTCTTTTGATCCTTGTCTCTCTGTGGTACAAAGGGTTTGGTGAAGGGTTAGTTTTTGGCACCGAATCTGCCAAATCTCTAGTGCGTCGGATGGCATCCTGCAAGGTATGAGGCCGGTAGGCCTTCACCCATCCTCTCAAGGGTTCTGTGAACCCTTCTGTGAATAGCATGACCAATCGGGGCTCGGATATGTCTGTCACTGCCACTGCTACCCTCTGAAACTCTAAGATGAATGCCTTTGCTGTGCCAATTTGTCTCAACTGGGCTAGATCTCTGAAATGGATCTCTGGATCCCTCCTGCCAAATCTATCCATGAGTCTCTCTGTGAACTCTCTGTAGGAGGTGATGCGATTGTGACCCAATGTCACCAATTCGTGATACCACCACTCGTGTGCCTCACCCTCTAAGTGTAAGGTGGCGAAACCGATGGCCTCTGACTCGGTCATCTGGTTGAGCTTGTAGTAGGTGTCTAGTTTCTGTACCCAAGCTCTAGCGGTGCATTTGGACGATCCGTCAAAAGAAGGTATGGTGAGTTTACCAACTTTTCGGATGAAATCAATGTTATGCCCCTGCTGCTGCTGCTGTTTTGGTCCTCCCCTCTGTGGCTCTCTAGGGCGGTTCCTGAGTCTAAGTCCACAATACTCGACTAAGGTCATATCCTGATGGGAGTCATGGCCCAATGCTGCATACTCTCTCCGATACTCTGCAATGTCCTCTGCATGAGTGGGCGGTCTCTGTGCTATCAGTATCTGTGCTGCTACTGGGGATGCCCTCTGGAAATTGGGAAACAACGGACATGGAATCCTACTCGCAGAGGTGTATGTGTGAGTGGGTGACTGGGGTCTACTGCCTACCCCTGAGTTCCCCTGTGCTGCATGTGGGGCTTGTGTGCCCGGGATGTCTACCATAGCCAGTTTATCCGCTACCTGAGCCAAAGACTAAGACATGGTTCACTGACTAGCTAACATATCATTAATAACCTTCATGAAGGTTGCATCTGGATCCACGGGGGCCTTACCACTGCCATATGGTCGCTCATATCTGTCACCTAGCCTTCTCTCTGCTTCGCGCTTTGCTCTTCTCTCTGCTTCTCTGTGTGCCTCTTCCTCTTCCTCTGAACTGGGAGGGAAGGGAGGAAAGTTAGGCCTATCCCTTCTTTCCCTGTGCCTGTTGTAAGTGACATATTCGTCACCTACGTGCTCACGACCATCTGGTTCTTCTACTATATTCATTGTCTTTAGTCACAGGCTGGCAGGACTAAAGCTCTGATACCACTGAAATATCCCTGTTCCCGCTGATCAAGATATTTGCTATTGATCCAATGTTTTGTCTTGCAGATCTGATACACTGGGGGTTTCTGGATGCGTTTCAGTTGTGTGTTTGAGATCTTTATGGTTATTGCATGTGCATGTTGGTTATTTCAGGTGCATGTTGGTTATTGCATGTGCATGTTGCGTATTTATGGTTCAAACAGTATATAAAGGATGCATGTGGAAGTAAAGAACATCAACTGCCCAATAACATATATTATGCGACTCAAGCATGGAAATACAACAACACACTGGAAATATAGAGTATAATCGTCAGCTAGATCTCATGGATCGTCACTGGAATAAAATCAAATAGCATAAAAATACCCGTGATTAGAAGATGAATGCAGATCTGATGCATGCACGGATAGATCGACAGAAATATGCGACTCCGGAGAAATACGGTAACTGCTACCAGTTGGAAAACTTGTCCGGAAGGATAGACCGTCGGAATGCGCCGGAAACTGCTCCAATAGAAGCACCCTGGCCTCTAGGCTGGAATGGATGAGTGCCAGATATCAGATCTGACCTCTGAGGTACTGGATCTGGAACCCTGGGGGGTTTGCGCACCTCCTGGGACACTGGATGCGCCCCAAATGATTCCACCGACAAAATCAACTGCTATAGGGCTCAAAACGATCGTCTCGCCAAATGCGGAACTGGGTCGGAAGGGTTTCCCCAGATATGTCCCGATGCTCCGTCTGCAACCCCAAATGTACTGTCGGAAGAGCTGCGCACTAAATGGTTGGATGATGTGCTCTGCAAGATTCCACCGTCAGAATCTGATGATAAATGGCTCAATAGAAGCGCCCTGGCTGGATCTCCACTGGGTTGGAAGGAAACTGCAATCTGAGCTCATACCTCGTGTGGCTCCACAAACCCTCAATCTGACTTGCGCCCTCATTGGCTGAGCTGCACACACTATACTGGATACTCCTGAATAGCTCGGTGAAATACCTGGATGGTATCTTCGATGGGCTAGGGTGTGTCTCTCAACACTGAAACCGATCAATGGTGGTGGTTTCCTCTAGAAATCCACAAAATAACAAGGTCGTCTCTCTTCCTCCTTTGGGAACTCTCAACCTCAAATCATAACAATGCATAATGAGGAATTAGGTCAAATTTCTCCCTTTATACCATTCCCAATCTAATTCACCATTGACCTCACTTAAGCTAGGCACTTTTCCTCCTAAGGTGAATAATTAATTAATTAGGTCCCCCTTTAGCACCTTTTCATTCTAATTCTTCGTTGACTTAGGCTTAAGGGACTTTTCCTAAGTATTTTGGCTTAATTCATCGTTTAGCCATCAATTCCTCCTTATTTCTCCATCTTGTTCCCTATTTGTGCCTGACTATAGTCTACGGGAACACATAGACTACTAAGTCACTCCTTGCTGGCCTACTCTTGGGAATGGGACATCACACAAAGATGGCCTTCTATGCTGCGCACTTCTTGGAGCTTAGAGACGGGTTCATTGTTCGACAACAGTATACATTGCCATTGGATGCACGCTCTTTGCATTCCCCTCAGCCAATTTAGAGTGGGTTCTCATAGACTTCGTGTAGAGATCGACCACCAAATCGATCGATTAAACAGGCCCTATCGACTATGCCATCTACAGGAGGTCAAGACGGAGGAATACTTTATCTTCTGCTACCCCATATCAAGGGGAGGTTCCATTGCCTATTCAGGGGGATTCAGAACCTCATCGACTTCTTTAGATACCCCGACCAGAGGTGCTTAGCCTTATACATGGAGGAGTCTCTCAAGCTCCGAGCCCATATGCTTCAGCCTCCAACTAGACCAGGCTCTACCCAACGGATCACTTCTTCATGGTGCTACCCTCAGGGAGGGGCACTAAGAGACAGATTGATATTAGCACAACTCCAGATTCCAGATCAGTGAGGACCTGTGGGACCTCCTCTCCTCCCACGAGATTTCAGCGACATGACCACATCAGATCCCTCCCTAGGAGACAGAGGAGATGCCCCGGGCCTCATCGACGAGCTATCTATTCTAGACAAAAGCGTAGCGGACGATCCAGGCATCCCACCAGCTCTCCCTCTGGACATCACACTATACTTAGTTTCTTTCATTCGACCTTAGATGATAGGAGAGATGGGTCTATTCCATGACAAACATGTCTCATTACTTTTGGTTCTTCTTGTTCCTCTTCTCCTGCTGTTCATCTCCACTTCAGAGTGGGTTTTTAGGCCTGGAGTCGAGAGTTGTTCATGACTCAACTTAGATTTCATTCTCTTCTCTACCCTACTTTACTTTACTTTCCTTATCTTGCCTTCTTTAGGAGACCTTATGGTACTCCTGCTTTGTAATGACATCATTGTAATCAACAGTCCCTTTGACCTACTTTTATGGTCATTAGTTGGACATTAACAAAATTATCTTTATCTATCTTATCTAGGAGAACCCTCTTGCTACAAACCTCACTTTGAACCTCTCAATGCTGCCATTTGCAGCATGCTTGATTTTGTAGAGCCATTTGGAACTCACCACCTACTTCCCTCCCCGTTTAGGCACTATGTCCCATACATCATTCTTCATGATGGAGGTATACTCCTCCACCATGGCATCCTGCCAAACCTGTTGGTTTGTTGCCTCATGAAAGTTGGAAGGCTTTGAATTTGCTGTGTCTCTTATCAATATGTAGTTCGAAAACTTCTTCGGAGGTCTACTCTCCCTAAACATGCTCCTAGGAGTCTCAAGTTTCAACATACTCTTGAGCATCCCTTAATGTCTGAGTGAACCATCGAGGTTTCCAGACATAACTGGAAGGTGCTAATGTCTCCTCCTCCTCACACAAAGGCTGTTGTCCTGTACTAGAACCCATTGGTGCTTGTGGTGACCTAGGCTTAACATTCAGAGCTTTCTGCTCCTCATCCTCTATCACTGTAATAGGCTCATGGGACTTCTTGGATGCAAGGTCCTCCTCAAACTTTACATCCCTGCTCAATACTATTTTCCTTTGCTATGGAATATAGACCTTGTAGGCCTTTGAAGTCTCATTGTAACCTACAATTAAACCCTTCCTGTTGGAGGGCTGCAACTTGGTCCTCCTCTCTACTAGTATATGGATATAAACTGGACAACCAAAGATACATAAATGACACACTTTTGGCTTCACACTAGTGAATGCCTCCTCTGGTGTACTGTCCTCCAAGATCCTGTGAAGACACATATTCTGGATCTAGATTGTTGTGTTGCATGCTTCTGCCCAAAGAAACATAGGCAAGTCTTGGTCATGAATCATGTGCTTAGCAACCCCTATTATGGATTGGTTCTTCCACTCTACAACCTCATTCTACTGTGGGTTGTACGGAATAGTCAACTCCCTCTTAATCCCCGTGTGCTTGTAGAAACCCTTGAACTCCTTGGAGGTATACTCACCCCCATTGTCCGATCTCAAGACTTTGATCTTCTTCACCTTTTGATTCTCAATTAAAGCTTTGAACTCCTAAATCCTACTCAAGACCTCATCCTTGGTCTTTAAGAAGTAGATCCATGTCTTGTGAGAGAAGTCATCAATAAAGGAAACATAGTAGATGCTTCCTAAGATTGATGCAATTGATATCGATCCACAAACATTCGAATGTACTAGGTCTAGAATGTTCTTAGACCTATGCTCGCTTCTTGGGAAACTCAATTAAAGCTTTGAACTCCTAAACCTTGGTAAAGACCTCATCCTTTGTCTTTAAGAAGGATCATGTCTTGTGGGAGAAGTCATCAATAAAGGAAACATAGTAGATGCTTCCTAAGATTGATGCAACTAATATCGATCCACAAACATGTGAATGTACTAGGTCTAGAATCTCCTTAGACCTATGCTTGCTGCTTGAGAAAGAAACCTTGGCATGCTTGCCAAGTGTGCACCCTTTATATACTCCTTGTTGCTCAATGTTGAACTCTAGAAAACCTGTGAATTTCTCCCTCAGAATAAGCAACGCTCTATGATGTAGGTGCCCCATCCTCTTGTGCCACAACTTGCACAAGCTATCACTGTTATGGACTTGGTCTCGAAAAAGTTCACCCTGCAACCTATAGAGATTGCCTTGCCTCACCGCTATCACTTGTGCTGCTTCTGGGTTAGACTCCTTCGGCGTGATGTGGACTTGCTAGTTTTTGAACTCTACTACTAGCCCTTATCCTCCATAACTGAAACTAAAAGCAAGTTCTTTTTGAGACCTGGAACAAACAAAACATCATCAAAGTTTAAAGAGTTGATTGGAGCTGGAAGGGAATAGTTCAATTCTTGCTACTGGGTACGTGGCATCATATTCTAGCTCAAAATGAACCCCTGAGTTGTGCTCTTTTAGTCTAGAAAACAACTGTTGCGCTGATGTCATATGTCGAGATGTTCCATTGTCCACATACCAAACATCCCTTGGAACTATGCTGGTAGAAAGACAAGATAGCATTGATAAATCATTCTTGAACTTGGTAGCAAACTCGTTCATCTCAATTTTTGCCAAGGTTGCCACTTGCTTCTGCTACTGCTGCCCTTTACCCTTCTTCTTATCTAAACAATGTGACGCGTAATGCTTGTGCTTATGATAAATGAAGCACTCGATATTGCTCAAGTCTTTTTCCCCTTGCTGTGGGGTTGACTCCTCATTCTTCCCCTTACCCTTGTTGGGTCCTTTTCCTTTGTCCTTCTTTGCTTGTCCAAATAGGGTTTGGTTATCGTCACCACCCTTCTTGTCGGCCTTTGACTCCATTTGAGTCTCCTCTTGGATACAATTATCTGACAATCTCTCAAAGGTAGGAATATGCTCATGAGCACAGATTCCTTTGACAAACGGTTCTCATGAAGCTGAGAAACCGTTCAATGCCATCTTCACCAACTTTGCATCTTCAATCTTCTCCCCAATTGTCGCAAGTTGATCAGAAAGCTATGCGACCTTCATCATGTAACTAGTGACAGTGTCTGATCTGGAACGCACTAGGCAGGTGGTCCAAGGCGCGTACATATGCGTTGGACAGGTGGTCCAGGGTGCGTACATATGCACCGAGAAGGTAGCCCAGGGCGCGCACATATGTGCCGGACAGATAGTTGGGGGCTTGTACAAGCTGGTCAGAGCATGTACAGATCGTACAGGGCCGTCTAGGGATAGTGCACCAAAGGGTTTCTTCATGGCCAGAGTTGCCAGGTTTGCTGTATTTGTATTTTTCCTCAGTGGGCCATTTTCCTAGTTTTGGAGCCCTTGTAAGCTTTGATATTATTTTAGTGAGAAGTTGATTTCAAGGGCAAAAATTTCAGTGTGCATGTGTGAAGTTTGGTTTCCAATTTTGCTTCCGCTGTTTTATTTATTTTCAGTGAGTATATTTTATTCTGTGTTGTAATTTAATTATCAGCAAGGAAATCCGAAAAACACAAGGTAGTAATTTATCTAGGTGTTGGGGATTGAGATTTTTCAACATTTCCTACCACTTTAAGAGCTCAAGACTAGTGCCATTGTGTTCCTTTGGGCAAATGGAGTCAAGCAACACCATCTATTAGATAGCCAAGAAGAGATGAGAATTTGAAACCCTAGGGCTAAAGCCTTATAGGCCTAGGATCAAATTCAAAAGACAATCCCAAGAGTTTATGGCCTTATAAACTATAGGTGTCGTCTCCTTCTAGGATGTCTAACTTGAAGATTCAAGTGAACTAGGTCAAAGTCTAAGGTTTATGGCCTTATAAACCCTAGATATTGAGCTAGCGAAGATAAATCCCTAGGGGGATAAAGACTTTTAATCCCTAGAACTAGGTCTTAGATGCTTCAACAAACAAGATGAATGAAATGGGGAGGGGGATAAAGACTTATAATCCCTCCTACGATCTCAAGCAAGAACAAGGTAGCATGCAACAAATTTACAATATAGCATTGACCACAATATACCATGAACAAACATTTAAACTTGACAAGAAAACTTACTCAACCAAGTCGAAATGAATGAGGAAACCCTAGCTCAAGATCATCCACCAACAATAAGACAAAGCATCCACAAAGATCTTCCAAAAGTGCGTACTAGTTCTCCATAGCAAAAGATAAGATAAGAGAGCAATATGTCACAAGTGATAAGTGATGATTTGAGGTTGAGGTAGCGCTAACCTCTTTATATGAGGCAATCCTAGCGCTAAAGCCCCTCAAAACCCCTCAAAATACAAGTAAGCTAAGATACAAGTGAGATAGGTCAAAATCGACCCCTCGAATAACTTCTAGGGCAAAGATACAATAAAAATATAGCAAAACCTCCCATCAAAGGTGGCACATGTGGTGTAAAAGCCTCCAAAGGATATGACGTCATCCTCAAGAAGTGAAAGGGTGCCTCCAAAGGCCACATCTCTCTGTGAAAAGGTGCAAGCAATGTCAAAGGTCATATCCCATCTCCAAAAGATCACATCTCATCACCATTAAGTGCCAAGTCATCAACAAGAAGCATTTCTCAAGCAAGGTGGCTCAAACCCCATCAAAGTGTGACGTCACCTCTTACGTGTGGAACATCCAAGAGCTAGGGCATGATGTCTTGGTTGAAGAAGGCTCCATATCCTTTCCTAAGAGGTGTGCCATCGTCTCCAAGTGCAACATCATCAAGTCAAGCCCTAATGAGCTCTGGGGTATCCTGTCCAAGGTGAGGAGCTTCCTGCCCTTTGAATGACCATCAAACTATATCTGCAACATCAAAGCCCATCCGTCCATTGTCTAAGGTCCAAGAGGTGTGAGAGCCTATCTCAGAGGGTGCCAAGTCATCAAGTGACTCAATGCTCTGCATCACATGTGCTATGTCCTTCATGAAGTGCACAACGTCCTGGGTGAAATCACAGGGATGTCCTCCAAAGACCATGTCAGGTGCACCCAAGTCAGTCAAAACCATGGAATCAAGTAAAACCAACAATCACAAGGGGCAATAGTCTTTAGAATCATACAAAGTAAACCATCTATTAATACAAAAGCCAAAATGAACAACTCTCATTGGGTATTCCCTTCAAACCTCACACAAGCCCGAGACTTTATGTAATTTGGCAAGTTTGGGTATGGGAGGACCATCAAAAGAACTTATTAGGTGTGCCCGTACCCAAGTAGAGAGATATTTTCCGGAAGGACCCATTAGATATATTTAATGAATGTAAGGTGGTCATGGGGTTTACTTCTGGGCATGGGGTCAGTCATTAGCATGCAAGACAATGTATGGGCTCACCTCCGCGAGTGCCTTTGTAGAGGGTGCGCTTGGCGATTGGGTTACCCTTTCCTCGATACTTTTTGCATTCCAAACCCCTTATTTGCCTTTTTCTTTCTCTGCAAGTCTCCTTAAAAAGGTTTTAAACATTTATTAACACTTCCTTTGCTTTACATTTGGGATATATTCAAGTCCCTTTTAATTGTTGATGCATTTATTTGCATTAGGACTAGGGGCAATCGCCATTAATGAGGGGGTAGAGCTCAAGTATGGACTTATGGCTTTTAAATGTCCTCATTATCCCATTCTTGTCTTTATTATTGGCCAGATGCAATATACCTTTGGGCCTTTAGCCCCCTCTTTTCATAAGAAAATGAGGTACATGCCTTTTTGGTGTGCATGTAACCACATTACCCAAAAGGTGGGAGAATGGAGAGATCAAGGATGGAAAAATGGTAAGTATGATTGGGAATGGTACGCTACCCCTTTAAAGGAACTACTGGTAGTACCCCTTTTACCCAGGAGTAACAACACGGGACTAGGATGCCTAGGATGGCCACCAAGGTGAAACAAGGCAAAAATGCATAACTTCTGAGTTCATGATTCATTATCCAACTTCAACCAATGATTATTACTCAAATGCCCAATGTATTAAATATGACACTTTATATGAAACAAGGACTGATGTACCTCATAATATGCCGGAACACCATCTCCCAATGAGCCTTGCTGATTGAGTGTGATGAGCCATGTTGATAAGGAAGAGGCATCTGAGGGGGCCAAGTGCTGCTGGGATGCTCTCTGTGGACATGTTGATCTTCATCATCGTCAGGACTCAGGGTCATTGTCTTCATTGCTGGCCATGAGACATGATCTCCTCTAGTTACCCCTAGGGGGGAGGGGGTAACAGGTTAGCAATAGTGGACTGTTGGGAAATCCATAGAATAGATTTGGGCAATTTTGGCGATGGTCAAAATCCAACCTCTGTTACTGAGATCCACTTATAACTCCATAGTTATAGGGATGTTAAATGTGAAGAAGAGGAGATTTTGTTGATGTGGCCGAAGGCCAAAAGTCAACTTGGTGTTGCATTGAGCTCTTGTTACCTTGGGGAGCCTTGTAAGAGGTCTGTAGAGTCACAAAGTGACTGTGGGTTATTTGATTGAACTCTCTATGTAGGTGTGGAGAGGCAACGATAGATAGGATTGAAGGATGCATGTGGAAGGGTCATATTCGGATGTGAGTTTTCTTTTATCGAAAGGAGGCTACAAAGGGGGATGGCATGTGGTGGTATGACAATGGTGCGGTTTTAAACTTGCACCCCCAAAGAGAAAGGCCTTCCAAACCCATGGCCATTTGGACTGTAGATCAGGTTTTAGATTGATGGTCGGAGTTCAACCCGTGAGGGAAATGCTCGCTGCTTAGTGATAGTGGAAATATTGCGGGCCTACCACTTGTAATGTTCTAACTCATCTGGGTTTTAAATTGCACTTTGGAGAAAAGGGGCCTCCGAAACCTGCATCCATTTGGATTGTCAGATCAAATCTCTATCAAGGGTCAAAGTTCAACCCATAGTGGAATAGCGCATCGATTAACTCAAGTAGAGAACACACATAGAGGAAACTTGGTACCTCCCCATTGGTGCAGGTTTTAAAGTTGCATGCCAAGGGAGAGCGATCTTTTGGATCTGCAGTGATCTTAGCCATTCGTTGATCTTGTATTTGATGGCTGGGAAAGTACCCGACGTAGAACTGCATGAGACTTAACACATTGAAGGGGTTGGGGGAAAGAGGGTCCTATTGTTCCATCATACAATGAAAGGTTGCCACATGGAAGGACTCAAGGGCGTAATAAGGCCTAAGGCCCACATAAAAGTGCTTTGGGGTTTCGTGCAAAGGTCATTTGGATTTGATGTGACCAATATGTGTGATGTTACATATGGTCTTTGTAATCACGCAATTTGTACTTGCCCAAAGCCAAATGCAAGTGAATACTAAATTGGTGTAACAAGGAGAATGTCCTTTCACTGTCACCTTTAAGACACCTCTTTCTATTTAGGAGTGGCACCCCAAGGGAGACGTCCCCAATGACTCGGGGGTTTGAGAAGTCTAGGGAAAAAGTATTAAGAAAGTCCCACCCCTCTCACATGTCACTTTGATCAAAAGTTCCAAGGGTTTTAAGGAGATGAAGCAAAATAATATTTAAGTGTACCTGCCCAGAACAAGACAACAAGAAAATATGCTATTTACAAGTACCATATGATGTTAGTGCTTCATAAAACCATAGAGTTTTGATAAAATGAACCAGCTGATGAAAGCTGCAGCATTATAAGTATTTATAACAACAATATATATTTAGCAACAGCTACACAATTATGCCTCAATAATGCTTCAAAAATGACAAGAAATGATGGCATAAACTTGACAAAATGTTAGTAATTGTCAGAAGCAATGATGACAATGTGTTATCAACTTTTGATCTTGCTTTTAAGATGAATTTGCTGCTGTTATAGATGGCTGTAGCAATCTTTTGCAACAACAACAAATTAGTTAGTAAGTTACTCTAATCTAAAGTTAGAAATAGTTAGTAAAAGTCTTGTTAGATGGTTTAATGGTTTGTTTGGTCAATCAATAACTTGCAAGGTGTGAACTAGTGCCTTTTAGGGTAAATGGAGTCAAAGTTTGCAGCGACAATTCTTAGAGGGAAACAACAAATGATAATAGATGAACTAAAGGAAGGGGAAGATAATTGAGGTGTTAGTAACCTAAGGCCTCAACATCTAAAATCCTAGAAGGAAAAAATGCTAGAAAGTAGGTAACCCTAGGCCCTAGTGATTTCAATGAAACAAACTTGAAATAAAATGCGTGAAGCTTAATGAAGCAATGCTACTAGAGTGCTACAAAGGTAGGGCTCTAGTGTATTCTTCAAGGGAGATGTTCTCTAGCAAAATCAAGTAGGTGAAAAATTATAAAGAAAAGGACAATAACATGTGCTTTTCTCCTAGGGTTTCAAACTAGCAATTTCATAATCTTAGAAATGAACAAGCAAATGTACCATAACCATTCAAAATAAAGAAGAATTGCAGTTTTTACTTACTTCATCAAGAATAATCTAGTAACAAAACCCTAGTTGAAGACTTTCCACCATGAAAATGCCAAAATACACCAAGAATAGCCTCCTCCAAGGGTTGCGCACCACTTAATTTCAGCCAATAAGCCTTAAAAGAGCTGAATTCCAGACCTTGTGTCAGTGAAAGATGATGAAAAATATAAGAGATTTGTCCCTTATTTATACAATAATCATGACCTTTAATTACATTTTAGATCAAAAAAGGTCGACATGGCCAGTTTACATAAAAAATCCAATTTTACATAAAGTTGGCAATTTAAAACCCTAATTTGTCTTTAGGGATGACGTCATGCCCCTCTTAGGGTGACATTAGGCCCCATCATGGAACGCTAGGCCTTAGAAGTGACATGTTAGGTCCCATCATGGAATGCTAGGCCCCATCATGGAACGCCAGGCCTTAGAAGTGAGACGTTAGGCCTCAAAAACTACCACACATGCCAACCAAGACGTCCTCATGCCAAAACCCTAACTGGATGACGTCAAGGCTCAAAATGATGATGTCAGGGGCCTTCAAGGGTCAACGTCATGGTGGAAGGGCAAGACCCCCCTAGGTCCAGGCCTGCCAAAGTGTCTCTGGCGGAATGGCCTCCTTTTTCTCCGGTGCAAGCCTCTAGTATCCCTCTGCCCCTGGCTGGGGTCACAACATCCATCTGGTGGGATTTTAACCCCATGGAGGTCGAAACTAATCATCTCCCCATATGGACCTGTCCGTCGGGCATGGTTCTGCAGCAACAACAAGTACGCCCTCCACGGGCTCATAAGTCACATGGATCATAGCAATGCCAATCACATCTAATAATCAAGTTACCCAAACATGTGCATCAAACCCCCTTTACCAAGACAAATGCTCAAAGACGTTATGCTATTTGACAAGCCAGGTTTGGAGAGGGTCTCAAGATGTCCTATTAGGCTAATCCTCCTTAGGTGTGGGGTATTTCCCAGGTGAAGACCAATCTAGGTCATGTAAATGCATGAGATGGTGTAGGGAATGTTTGGGCAAGGGGTGCAGTGATGACAAGGAACTGTAGGTCTTACTTGTGGATGCCTTTGTAGAGGGTGAGCTGCACCTTGTCATGGATGCCATTGTTTCCTAGCCCATTCAATGCCTTTTACTCTTTGTCTTATTGCTTTTTCTTTTCAAGAGAATAGCTGGAGGACATTGTCCTGGCGCGGTGACTAGTGGTGACAACGTTACCCACAGGCATTTCACAGAGATGAGAAGGTTGGCTCGTGATGAGACCCCCTTTCTCTTGGCTATGCCACCAAGAGCCACTACCCTGGTTTGGTGACTAGATGGACGACAATGTGATACCGCTACATGCTGTTAGAAATAGGGAAAATTCAAAATAATAATGCTTTTAAAATTTTTCTGTTTACTAGATAAGCATACACATACATCATATCTGAACCAAATAAATATTTTTGAGTAGAAACAAATAAGAACTGAAACAATAACTATTTCTGAGCATAAAACAAATAGATCTGAAACTGAAATAATAGATCTAAAACTGAAAAAACTAGATCTGAAAGTTTACCTTTTGAATTAATGAGAGATGTACCTGACACACATGTGAATGTAAGCCACTGTAAATATGCTCAGATTAGACTCAGGTTCATGGATCAAAACTTCTTAGGGTTTGATCTTCGTCAAAGAGAAATCTAGGACAATTTTGCCAATAGAAAGGAAACCCCAAGATAGACAACAATAACCCAAGGTCTTGAACAACAAAAGATCTCAAACAGGAAACCCTCCAATCAACCTAGACAGATGAGAAAAATGCACTAGCAAACCCTCTTACTTAGTGAATTGGACTGCACATAGAGGAAACCCCCACAGGGGACTCAAGATACTCCAAGCGACTGCAAGAGGAGGTAAGTACAACCAAGGAGGGTGCCCAGAAGATGGTCGCGACTCCTCCACACTCAGATCAGTGACCAATGAAGGAGACGACAACCCTACAACAGGCTCGACGGCTAGGAAAGGGGCTGAACTGACCTAGAAGACAGATCCGACAACTGGGTAAGGAGATCCGACAACACTGTGCACTTCAGGATAGAAACTTCTAGCAAAAAATCCAAGGTAGAACCTTCCAACCAATAGAAACTCAGAACTAAAGCTTGAAGAAATGAGGAGGCCGCAATAAACAAGAGGGAACTGTCACCGAGGTAGCCACAGCTTGTAGAAAGGTGAGAGAGTGAGTGTGTAAGAAAGGACTAGGAAGGGTTCTAATTTATAGTTGGGGAGAGGCGTTTAGTGTGTTAGAATAATAATTAATTATTGACATATAATTAATATAAATATTAATTTATATGTCAATTAATATTAATTAGTATTCTAATTACATATTAAAACCCGAATCACAAAATTAAAACCCCAATCACACAAAAAGAAAAACCCAATCTCATAAACAACCAAACAAGGGGTTAGGATAAAATCAAGGGGGGTTCCTTAATGGCAAAACATGTCCATATGAGTCTCATGGTGACCTATAAACTTATCATCACTGCATAAGGGGGGGGGTACATCACACAATGTGGTCATGCCTATCTTCATAGACTCTCCTAGGTCTCATGGACCATCCCGGGAGAGAGGAAGAGGATCACACATCAACACATCTTGGTATTACACCAAGATCTACTTGGTCAAGGACCAGGTTGCCCCAAAACACATCTGGTGGCCCTAGAACACATCTAGGGTCTTATCCACCAAGGTACAAGACCAAGGATCAACCCATGCATTAAGCAAGGGTTCCCTGGAACACATCCAGGGGCCTTAGACACATCTAGGGACTTATATCAACCAGCAAGGAATACATCCAAGGATCAATCCAAGCACCAGGCAAGGATTCCCTAGAACACATCCAGGGGCCCTAGAACACATCTAGGGTCTTACTGCTTGGTCCTAGACCAAGAACCTAGTCATCTATTGGGGGCCCTCACAAGGGTCTTTTGCCATGGCAATCACTACTTGGTCTCATACCAAGAAACTCCAGGAGTGTGTTGGGGGCCCTAGTCCACAGCTAGGGTCTTATGCCATCCTCCAGGAGAATGGCTCTTGCAGTTGCACTAATTTCAACACTCCCTCTCAACAAGAGAGACATTCTCAACAACACCAATCTTGTCTCGAAAGTACACAAACTTTGTTAAGGACAGTGGCTTGGTCAAAATATCTGCAATCTGTTCTGCCGTCGGAACATACTGAACACTGAGAATGTTCTTCTGCATCATGTCTCGAACATAATGATATCTCATCTCAATGTGTTTCAACCTGTCATGAAACACCGGATTCTCGAAGAGCTTTATACAACTCTGATTGTCACAGTAGATGACTGTGGGTTCTAGCTCTGCACTGAACAAGTCTAAAAGTAGCTTTCTGAGCCACACTGCTTCTCTGCTAGCAACACTTGCAACAATGTATGCTGCTTCTGCAGTGCTCTGGGCTATGGAGCCCTGTTTCCTGCTGGACCAGGAGATCATTGTTGAACCCAAACTGAAACAATATCCGGAAGTGCTCTTCTGGTCTACTGTACTGTCCATCCAATCTGAATCTGTATATACATGAAGCATTACACCTCCATTGGAAGTGTATTTGAGCCCATAGGCTATAGTCCCTCGAACATATCTCAGAATATGTTTAACAACAACCATATGTATATGCTTCGGTTCACACATGAACTAGCTGAGGGCATTCACTGCATAACAAATGTCCGGTCTGGTATGTATGAGATACATCAAGGACCCAATGATCTGTCGATATAAGGTGGGGTCTTTTGGATCTGTACTTGTAACCTGATCTTGTAATTTCTTTAGGTTAGAGATCATCGGTGTGGTCATGGACTTATAGTCCATCATGCCAAATCTGTGGAGCACATCAACTGCATATTTGCTCTGTGAGAGAAAGATCTCACCTGGTTTCTGCCACACCTCTAAGCCCAGAAAATAATGCATAAGCCCCAAGTTTTTCATTTCAAATTCTATTGAAAGCTCCCTCTTAGTCTGAGCTATCAAGTTTTTGTCTCTTGTGAAGAACAGATCATCCACATATAAGACTAAGATAACCGGATGATTCTATACATATCTTTATATAAAGATTGGTATCTGCTATGCTCTTGGTGAATCCAAGACTTTGTAGAAAGATGTCTATTCTCCCATACCAAGCTCTCGGAGCTTGCTTCAATCCATACAAGGCTTTCTTGAGTTTGCACACATGAGATTCTTTCTCATGGATCACAAATCCTTTAGGTTGTTCGATATACACTTTTTGCTCAACTTCACTGTTAAGAAAAACCGTCTTAACATCCATCTGGTGAAGTTTCCAACCAAAAATTGCGGAAAGAGAGATAATAATCCTGATGGAAGTATATTTGGCAACTGGAGCAAAGATCTCGTCATAGTCAATTCCTTCTTTCTGAGAGAAGCCACGAGCCACAAATCTAGCCTTGAATTTTTCAACACTGCCATCTGCTGTATGCTTTATCTTATAAAACCATTTGGAGGTTACCACTGATTTGCCACGAGGTCTTGGAACCACTGCCCATACATCATTCTTTAGAATTGAATCATATTCTTCTATCATAGCATCTTTCCACACTTGATGTTTGGAGGCTTCTTCAAATGTGGAAGGTTCTGAATCAATCCCAGGATTCAATTGAGCTATAAGGCCGAAGTACTTATCTGGTTTCTTGCTTTCTCTGAAAGTGCCTTTAGGTGATGAATGCTTTTCTGCTTCCTTTAGAACTTCCCGGCACCATACTGGTTTCCTTTTAACAGGAGGTTTCTCTAAAGGAAACTCAATAGTATACCTTGAGGGATCCACTGAAAATTCTGAGGTCTCCTCCCTTTGCTCATCTGGAAGAGGTGAATCTGTAGGTTTAAGAGATGGAGCTTCTTGCTCCTCTGAATCACATGGAAGTTCTGTGGCACGACGAAAAGTTGTTTCTTCATGAAAGGTCACATCTCTGCTGACCTCAATGAACTTTTGACCCGAGATATAAATTCTGTAAGACTTTGAGGTTTCTCTGTATCCCACAAAAGTTCTTTTTTTTCCGGAGGGCTCTAGTTTAGTCCTCTTTTCTTTTGGAATGTGAATATAGATTGGACTGCCAAAGATTCTCAAGTGATCAACTAACGACTTTATACCGGTGAAAACTTCTTCTGGAGTTTTCGCTTCAAGAGCTTTGTGAGGACCCCTATTCTGAATGTAGACTGCAATACTTGCAGCTTCGGCCCAAATAGATAAAGGTAGATTCTGGTCATACATCATGGCTCTGGCTGCTTCGCAGATTGTTCTGTTCTTTCTTTCTGCAACCCCATTCTGTTGGGGATTATAAGGCATAGTCATCTCTCTCTTAATCCCGGAAGCCTGACAGAGTTCATCATACTTGTAGGAGTCAAATTCTCTACCATTGTCAGTTTTGAAAATCCGGATGTGTCTGCCTGTCTGATTTTCAACAAGATTCTTGAAATCTTGAAATCTGCTGAAAGATTCATCTTTAGTCTTTAAAAAGTAAATCCAAGTTTTACGAGAACAATCATCAATAAAAATGATATAGTAAATACAACCATTCATAGATGGAGCAGTCATAGGCCCACAAAGATCAGAATGAATTAGATCTAGAATGCCATCGGATTTTCTATTGCTGTGAGGATAAACTTTCTTTGTATTTTTACCGAGGGCACAACCTCTACAAACACTATCATGCTCAAAAGAAAATACTGGCATACCTATTACCATCTTTTGCAAACCTGGAAGTGCGTTGTAGTTGCGATGTCCAAGACTTCTGTGCCAGAGCTCGCAGGGATTTATCATCTCGTGAGCTAGTGCTTGAACAACTTGACCTGTGATTTTATAAAGTCCACTCTCACGAGTTCCAATAGTCATAGCATTGCTCAAATCTCCATTTGAGGGCCACATGAGAGCCTTCTCTTTGGTGAAAGCTATTGAGTATCCTTTGCTTTCTAACACTGCAACTGAGACTAGATTTTTCTTTAAACCAGGAACGTAAAGAATTTCATCAATATGAAAGATATTACCTGATTGAAGTTGGAAAGAAGCAGATCCAAACCCTTTTATGTCATAAGTACCATCATCACCCAGTTCTACCTTTACATTGAATTTTTTATCCCGATTGTTTGCAAGATTTTGTTTGAAAGAGCTGAGATGAGATAATATTCTTGTTGTTGTTCTTGCTCTTTGGTGGCTGCCCTAGTTCTTCTTCTTTGAGGTTCCTGTTGAGGCTTAGCTTCTTCAGTGGCAACTGAGGCATGAAACTTTCCTTTTCTTCTCTGCTGAGAGGGAGGGTTCTTGTAATCTTTTGCATAATGTCCTAGCTTATTGCAGTTAAAACATCTTACTTTAGATAAGTGAGGATTAAGATGAGATAACTTACCTTGATGTTTCTTACCTTTGCCTTTAGGTTGAGGAAACTTCTTCCATTTCTTGGCTTTAGCTGAAAGGGCACAATCTCCTAGAATTGAATGTTCATTTCTGCTTTTGAGTCTTCCTTTTTCTTCTAAGCAGTTTGCACAAGGTCATCATCATCTACAACAACTCCTATTGCTGTAAGCTGATCTCTGGTTTGAACAATCTTGGAGAAGAAGGCAACAATTGTTTCATCTTTTCCCATCCTCAATGTACGTAGTTGTTTCTTCATTATTCTCTTCTGAGTTGGAGCCTTCTTTTCATAGAGATTTGTTAGGACATCAAAGCAATCTTTGGCAGTCCTTAGATGACCAATGATGGGCATCATGCTGTCCTTAACAGAGTAAAAAATGACTCTTTTAGCTTTGGCTTGTTTCTTCTTGTATGCTGCCATGACAGTGTTTGAAGTGGGTTCTTCAATTACCCTAGTAACCAGCTCTTCCAGGTCACTCTCTTCAAGGAGGTTGAGTATCTTGCACTTCCAAGCATTGAAGTTGGAGGCCCCTTCAAGTCTATCTTCAGCTTTGACTGAAGAGGAGGCCATGTTGAATTCTGGATCAGTTTATGTAGATGATATGCCGCTGATCTACAAAACAAACTCTAACAAAATGGATCTACGCAGGCTCAAGTCTGCAATTCTTGAGCTCTTTTCACGCCCTATGCTCTGATACCATGTTAGAAATAGGGAAAATTCAAAGTAATAATGCTTTTAAAATTTTTCTGTTTACTAGATCAACATACACATACAGCAGATCTGAACCAAATAAATATTTCTGAGTAGAAACAAATAAGAATTGAAAGAATAATTATTTCTGAGCATAAAACAAATAGATCTAAAACTGAAACAACTAGATCTGAAAGTTTACCTCTTGAATTAATGAGAGATGTACCTGACACATGTGAATGTAAGCCACTGTAAATATGCTCAGATTCATGGATCAAAACCTCTTAGGGTTTGATCTCTGTCAAAGAGAAATGTAGGACAGTTTTGCCAATAGAAAGGAAACCCCAAGATAGACAACAATAACCCAAGGTCTTGAACATCAAAAGATCTCAAATAGGAAACCCTCCAATCAATCTAGACAGATGAGAAAAATGCACCAGAAAACCCTCTTACTCAATGAACTGGACTGCATACAGAGGAAATCCACACATGGGACTCAAGATACTCCAAGCGACTGCAAGAGGAGGTAAGTACAACTAAGGAGGGTGCGCAGAAGATGGCCACGACTCCTCCACACTCAGATCAGTGACCGGTGAGGGAGACGACAACCCTACTGCAGGCTCGACGGCTGGGAAAGGGGCTGAACTGACCCAAAAGATAGATCCGATAGCTGGGTAAGGAGATCCGACAACACTATGCACTTCAGGAGAGAAACTTTCAGCAAAAACTCCAAGGTAGAACCTTCCAACCAATAGAAACTCAGAACTGAAGCTTGAACAAATGAGGAGGCCGCAATGAACAAGAGGGAACTGTCACTGAGGTAGCTGCAACATGTAGAAAGGTGAGAGAGTGAGTGTGTAAGAAAAGACTAGGAAGGGTTCTAATTTATAGTTGGGGAGAGGGGTTTAGTGTGTTAGAATAATAATTAATTATTGACATATAATTAATATAAATATTAATTTATATGTCAATTAATATTAATTAGTATTCTAATTACATATTAAAACCCTAATCACATAAAACGAAAAACCCAATCTCATAAACAACTAAACAAGGGGTTAGGATAAAGTCAAGGGGGGTTCCTTAATGGCAAAACATGTCCATATGAGTCTCATGGTGACCTATAAACTTATCATCACTGCATAAGGGGGGTACATCACACAATGTGGTCATGCCTATCTTCATAGACTCTCCTAGGTCTCATGGACCATTCCGGGAGAGAGGAAAAGGATCACACATCAACACATCTTGGTATTACACCAAGATCTACCTGGTCAAGGACCAGGTTGCCCCAAAACACATTTGGGGGCCCTATAACACATCTAGGGTTTTATCCACCAAGGTACAAGACCAAAGGTCAACCCATGCATTAAGCAAGGGTTCGCTGTAACACATCCAGGGGCCCTAGACACATCTAGGGACTTATATCAACCACCGAGGAACACATCCAAGGATCAATCCAAGCACTGGGCAAGGATTCCCTGGAACACATCCAGGGGCCCTAGAACACATCCAGGGGCCCTAGAACACATCTAGGGTCTTACTGCTTGGTCCTAGACCAAGAACCCCAGTCATCTACTGGGGGCCTTCACAAGGGTCTTTTGCCATGGCACTCACTGCTTGGTCTCATACCAAGAAACCCCGGGAGTGTGCTGGGGGCCCTAGTCCACAACTAGGGTCTTATGCCATCCTCCAGGAGAATGGCTTTTGCAGCTGCACTAATTTTAACACATGCCCATGGACCTAATAGGCCGGCTCATGATGAGACTTCCTATCCACCAACTAGATCTTGAGTTTTATTTTATTTCACGGGTTCCCTTTTCTTGCTGAGAAGCCTTTTAGTGCTTTCTCGAGAATCCCTGGGGCGAAGCATCTCAAGGTTTCATCTTGGCTTCTAACTTTTGCCAGCTACTTTTACCCTCTAGGCCTTTAGTCCCTTCTTCCCACAAGGCAAGGTACAACCCATACTAGCTTGGAAAACCCAATGTCCGAACCAATGTAGGGGAAAAATGAGAGGGACATAGATGAAAAGTGGTAAGTATGGAAGTAATGGATGATGACCTTTCATAGACCCATCTAGTGGCAACTCATCCCTGAGGGAACCAACTTACTAGGGCACTCTGTCATCCCCCCTAGGTATGGACAAGTTAAAGAGCATAATTTCCAAGCAAACAGCATGAAACAAAAGAGAATTCAATGCACATATTCAAATGTTTTGAGAATCAGAGTGACACATACCATGATACCCGGACTCATTACCCACTGCTACTTCAAAACCAGGCCGATGGGATGGATGCTGCTGATAGATACGAGGTGCTGAAGAAAAGATGGGCCCTCCAGGGCCAAGCTCAAGTCATATGGCTCTTGGTACTCCATGTCTAGGACTTGTGGGCCTCGAGACATAATCTCCTTAGTTATCCCTAGGATAGGGGATTACAGTCTTAACCTATGTAACATGGGCTAGCCCAACAAGTACAAGGATGAGGCTATCCAGGTGGATTTGATCCGTGAAAACATGAAGGTAAGTAAGGGGCTTCATGCAACCAAAGAGGATATAGTATGTGACAGCCATGGTAGGAATACAGAAAAGAAAGAAAATCATGTACAGATCAAAGAAATTTATAATTTCAAAATAAAAATAATCCTGGAGCCAAAATCGTATTTTGGCCATAACTTTGGCATAAATACCCATTTGAGTTGAAATTTCAGGTGGAAGTCCGCAATGATGATGTCCAGAAAAATGTTTTTGGGCTTAAGTTTGTAGATTTGGCACCAAATTCCCCAAAATTGGCAAAGACTAGTTTTCAGAGGACAAGATCATACTTACTATTAGCAACTTCATTGATGATGAAATTTTGATAGTAAGGAATATGGGCAGGCACAAAAAAACTCAAAAAAACATTTACAGAAATACAGAAAAGAAAGAAAATCATGTACAGATCAAAGAAATTTATAATTTCAAAATAAAAATAATCCTGGAGCCAAAATCGTATTTTGGCCATAACTTTGGCATAAATACTCATTTGAGTTGAAATTTCAGGTGGAAGTCCGCAATGATGATGTCCAGAAAAATGTTTTTGGGCTTAAGTTTGTAGATTTGGCACCAAATTCCCCAAAATTGGCAAAGACTAGTTTTCAGAGGACAAGACCATACTTACTATTAGCAACTTCATTGATGATGAAATTTTGATAGTAAGGAATATGGGCAGGCACAAGAAAACTCAAAAAAACATTTGGACAGATTYCAAATGGTTTTGAGAGAAATTGGAAAAATGGGGCCAAATCCACTGTTTCGGGACACTTTTTGGCCATTTTGGAAACTACATATGAAGGAAAAGTGACCCAAAACAACAAATATGGGTAAATATTCCTAGTCAACACTTCATATTTTCAGTGATCTGGCCAACTTTGTCCTAGTGGAAATTTTCTAGTTTTGCATCGTTTGGGAGATAGCATTTTGCTCATTTTACCCAAGAATAAATTGAGTGCAAAAGTGAAAGTTGGCATCTTAAGAGAGATGTAGAATATGACTGGTGTAGAATATCACCAAGATGAAGGTTGTTGAGTGTTTAGAGGCAAAAACACGATCAGTGCCCAATACAAACTTTTACTAGTTCTTTCTTGATGCCCAATACAAACTTTTACACAACCTTGATTTGCGCGAGAACTAGTGTAGAAAGTGGGTATGTAATGAATTTCTGAGGGTTGTAACTCTAAACTCCAAACTTAGAATTAAACAAGAGGAGAATAGAACAGAAAGTTCATGTTTTCAAAATGTGCTTTTGGTTACTTTGAAATATTTGTGGAACAGAGCTTCTGAGCTTGATTTGACAAGGAAATTGTCAATCTGGATAGAGGTCTATGATGATATATGAGCATACCGGATGTGGAAATGATCGAGGATGGTTGTATGTATTCCATAATGATGCTTGCACAGTGATGTGGAGGCACAGTTGGTTGGGCAAAAGCATGGCACTCTAAGGTGCTCGTCAACCATCAGGTTGAATGTTGGACCAAGGATGGCCAGGAGTACATGAAATATGGCAGCACTCTTTGATGAGTAGAGATATTGACTTTAGGGTCAAGCATGAAAAGAGAAGGGACCAAGGTTGCTGGTGCCTTTACCAAGAATGCATGCAATGCATTGACTATGATCATCATATGCGATCTGGATTCTAGAGAAGGGAAGCTCTTGATCATTGTAGCTGGTTATTGTATGTAGGAAACTAACAGTGTGAGGTGCAGGGAACGTGGAAGGTACCGATAGATAGGGAATATCATCTTCATGCATAAAAGTAGGGTGTAAGTTCTTAACCCCTTGAGATAGGAAAAACAACCAAGTAATGGAGGTTGTAGAGCATGATGCGCATCATGATTGCATAGGAAGGAGTAATTGAGAGCCTGGTGTTATCACTTGAAACCATTTGGTTCCAAGGTAACTGGAAATTGTACACTGTTACCAGATATTCTTTCCCTGCACTTCAGCCCAATGCTTGCTAACCACAGGGGGGAATCTTTAGATGACTTTAGGAGTCAAACTATGATGCAATAAACGATTAGTGAAACTTATAAAATTCACAACTTGCTTCCCTAAACAAAGCTATTCATAAGATGCAAAAAACAACAATTAATAGATGATTTAAGGACTGAGAAATGCACAGAAAACGCTGCAATCTTTATCCATGTCGCATATATATATATATATATATATATATATATATATATATATTGAGATACTTCTTATAGAATCTCTTTGGCTAGGTTGCTGTGCTATGAGGGACATATCTATGCTGTCAAAGTTGCCCAGGGCTTGCACCTGGCTTCATCTGCACCCACTTGGGGGGTTTTGAACCTGGGTCTCCACGTTAATACAAGCCCAATCACCTTGCTGCTTTCCGCTAGACCACACTTCTGTGGGCAGCATGTCATACTATATTTATTTCAATGAATATAACAATGTTTCTATATTTCAATGAATATAACAATGTTTTTATATTTCAATTTAGAGTAGTTTCTATGCCTGGAAGATCTTATGATTGCTTTTGCCTTACCTTTCCTACTTTCTTTAGTGACTTCTATGTTCAATGAGTATATTTTGTAATTATCATACAGATGAATCTTGTTGGAAACATAGCATTGTATATACTATATATACTTCCTTAGGATTGTTGCATGTTAATATATTCCCTCGTTTCTGAAAAACAGTTCAGAACGGTATAGCAGCAGTTGGTTAATGGTGTATTAATGGTTTGCTATAATATGTGCAGCTTCTAGGGTTTCAGGTCCAGTTCAGCATAATGTTGAAGGAACTGTGGCTGAGAACAATGCAAGTGAAGACATTTGTGCTGGACAAACCAAAGAGAAGCTTACAAAAGCTGAAAGAAGAAAAGAGATGAAGCAAGCAAAACGGCAGGCCAAGATACAAGCAAAAGCAGAAAGCCAATATGGGAAAGAAAGTAAAGCACCAAAGTCGGCAGTGCTGGTATTTTAACTTTCTTTGGAGTAAATTTGGGTTATAAATCAGTTTTCTGCATTTGCGGTAAGCCAATCTAGTTTTTAGAATAATTCGTTCCAAAACTTTGACAATGATACACAACTTTCTGCAGATGTTTTTATGCTTGATCTATATAGCATGGTGGCGATCTTAGTCACCGTGTTTGCCGATTTTCAAGCTTTAAGTTCGAAATTCGGCGATTTTTATCCTATCCCGAACTTAATCGATAAAGTTCACCGAACTCAAACACGAACTCGATTCCGTATGCAAACCTGAACAAATTCGTCTAAATTCGTTGATATTCGGCTAGGTTTTCATGAGGTCCGCGCACTGTAGTTTAAATTTTTTTTTGGAAAATACTATGCCCGCGAACTAGAAACCTCTTGCCACCCACCTTCATTTTCGCCTGCTACCCCACCGGTGCCTTTGGAGTGTCCAGTTGCACTGTCGATACAATCTCCAGCTTACCTCGACAACACTCCATCTCCAAGATACAGCACAACACACCCCGATGGCGGTTCACTTCAAACTGATGATAATTTCATATTTCAAGATATATATTTAAAATTTCATACATTTAGGTAATATGGTAATATATATGGTAATCGGTAATATATTACTATATCATATAATTTAATATATAATTTCATATATTTCTAAATATATATTTATAATTTCTTATATTTCACTATTTATAATTTCATATTACTATATATATATATATATATATATTACTAAATATATTTCATATTTCTCTCTCTATATATTTTTTCATTTTTATTATATATGTTTACTGAGGTTTAATTTTCATTTTTATTATATGTTTTAACAAGGTTTAATGAGAGTATTGAATATATATATATATATATATATATATATATATATATATATATATATATATATATATATATATATATNGAATATATATATATATATATATATATATATATATATATATATATATATATATATATATATTCAATTTTTGTAGTATGTCAAACTTAATGCCGAATTTTATTTCCCAAATTTTTACTGTCGAATTTTTGTCGAACTTCAAGGTCGTCGAACTCGAACACGAACACGAACACGAACCAGGTGACTAAGGTGGCGATAGACTCTCTAAGTTTTGGTATCCAGTTTTCATCTATTGTTTAATTGAGGACTCATGTGAGCTTGAACAATCTTTTAGAAATGTTATTATATGTGCTTAAAGCATCTTTATATAATGAGTTTAGGTTGCAGAATACATATTTGATTGGTGACCCAGTTTTAAGTAGCAGCTCAGAAGACCATGACCTGGTTATTTGTGTGGAATTTGATGCAATTGGTATTACAAGTGTTTAATACGTTATGGTCTGTCAGTGCAATCAAGTTCATTAGAAAATGTTGAGGAGGATTTATGTGTTAATGAGTACATGTTGATTCATACTCCTTTGAACTGGTAAAGCTTCACGTATTTAAACAGAATTTATGCTGCAGTTTAATGAGTCAAATATAACTACCAGAATACACATATTATTTCCAGACAGTGTGGTCTGGAGATTCCATATTCTTTCATTACATCAGCATCAATCCCTCATCCAGTGTATGCCAATTTTGGGATTCACATCAGCATTTTGGAGTACAATAATGTATGGATGCATTTGAAGTTTAATTATAAATTCATACACTGACAGTGTTTACTAATATGTTTCACCTTCTGTAAATTTTCACATCCCAAACATGTCATAATCCATTCCCTCTTAACCCAAAATGTGGTGTATTTAGATTATAGATGCAAATATGTCCATGATTTGTAGGTTTGTGTGAGGGTTTTCTTGTGTTTTCATCTCCAAAACTGCACCTTGAACCTACTAATTCCCCATCCTTGTGCCGCCTGGAAGTATGACCTTGGTTTGAATGCCAAATTGAGGGTTTGCTGAAAGGCTTGTGGGCTGTTTGGGGGGTGGGTGGGAAGTAGCTGCAGGTTTAGGGAGCGAAGAGGAAGTTGTGGGAGTGGAGGGCAAAGAGGGAGGAGTTGTGGGAGGGAATGGGAGGGGAGAGTGAAGAGGGGGTGTGGGCAGGAAGGGAGGGGGAGGGGTGGAGAGTAGTGAAGCGAGGACCAGCCGAGGGGAGAGGGTGGAGAAGGGTGCAGGTAAGAAAGGAGGGTTGAAGGAGGAGAGGGATGCAGGCAAAGGAGAAGAGGGTGTAGGGGAAATGAATGTGTAATGGATATATATATATATATATATATATATATATAGTAATACTACTACTACTACTAATAGTAGTAGTAATAACCAATGATTAATGAAGTGACACATTGTTGGGTATG
Organism: Picea engelmannii; assembly: GCA_009831015.1. Lineage (NCBI taxonomy): Eukaryota > Viridiplantae > Streptophyta > Pinopsida > Pinales > Pinaceae > Picea > Picea engelmannii. The sequence goes on along the minus strand of ML779434.1, from coordinate 452,157 downwards.
TGTTATATTCTTTGTATGACCAAATATAGTGTTTGCGTTGCGCTAGGCGCGTGGGGGTCACAATGGGGGGTGGAGCCCCCAAATTTTTTTTTGGCGGTTTTTGTGTCCGTTTTTAGTGGTCTTTTCGGCACATGGTTTTCGTTGATGGTTTTCTAATTTCGGTTAAGGAATTAGTGTTGTTTACTAATACGAGTCAATGGATTAGGGGTTTTTGATGCCGCGTGATCATTATTCATATATATATATTGTATTGTAAACAATGAAGATTAATAATGAATATACTGTCAGAATATAGAAGATTGTGTGCTCATTTTTCCATTGACGATACCCTCGTCACCCAACCATAGGCCTAAGCCACCCTCCGAGCACCTTGACCTTGACTGAGAATTACTCTGGAAGCAAACCCTAGGCTAGATAGGCAAACAAGGTGTAGCGCATCTTCCTCCAAGGATAGCGCACCAACAATAGCTGATCAGATAGTCCAAACCCTAGCCAAGAGATAGTCCAAGCCAATACTGAAAACTAGCTGCTGCTGCTGCAACTGCACCTGCAACCCTTCTCCACTAGTGCGCACCAAACTGGGAACTGCAGTGCGCACCAACTGGGAACTGCAGTTCTGAGATGATGTCAAATGACAACTGGCGCCCTGTATTTATACTGGTTCTACCAGATTTACTGGGGCCGACTTCTCCTTCTGGATATGTGTCTGTTCAGTATATTATTATTATTTCTGGCCGACTTCTTCTCTTGGAGGCTAATAACCTAATATAAATTATCTTCTTGAGCCGACAAGACTTCTAGGGTTATTAGCCAACTCATTAGGGTTTTGTCTTGCTTTTCAGAGTCTTCTATTCTCGTCAGGTTCACACGTGGAGGTAAATACCTCCCGTAGCTACCATAATATTAACACTCCCTCCTAGCTAGGGAGGTATTACAGGTAATGGTCTTGAGCACAAAAACATACCATTTACCTGGTAGCATCAATATAGTCGTCTAGACTATCTCATGACTAGATCATGAGCATCACCATCAC
>ML779434.1:399890-446873 GCA_009831015.1 Picea engelmannii | reverse complement strand
GAATTAGAGGTGTGACTCTAAACAAGTTGTTGGTTTTCCCAGTTTGGGTTTCAACTTTCTAGGGTAAAATCTCCGTGTTCATTGTATCTTTTCTATTTTTATTAAGAATCTATTTGTAGTAATTAATTGTACAAGGTTAAAATCTACACACATGACCTAACAAAAGGACATGTCTCATCAACCTCATGACTTGTCAATGTGTATATATACTGTCATGTAGGTCATTGTAATCATCAACATCATTCTATCATATATCTTATTCATTATTTTTATATTACTTGTCCTATATGGAATTTTGATGTTTACCCTTCTTATGTTGGATGTTTATATAGTAAATGAACTTTGTTCATTTCATTAGGCCACGTGTCACACAAACACACATATGTCCATTATAGAATGGAGCAGAGGAGGAAGGGAAGGTGAGAAGGAGAAGAGGGCATGGGGTTGAGGGACCTCGTGGAGATGCTTCCAACAGTAGGATGCGACCACGAGAAGGATGGGAAGGGAGATTTAGAGACCATGGGCGATAGGGGATGGGCTATAGAGGCTGGAGGGATGGGGCACAACATAAATGAAACAACTCTTAAATGATGACACAAGACATATTGCTTTAGTAACTAAGCACATGAACAAGAGAAATGCACAAGAGAAAGATTTCCCATAGGCCTGTATCAAATAATAACTTGATAGAATGAATTATAAATCAGGAGTGTGTTTTATTTATATTCCTTCTCAAGGGTTTAGGGCCTAGCCCCAAGATGGTGACTAGGTCAACCTAGTCAAATATAGAAAAATACAATAAAGTGGGTTAATCACCCATATGTAGGGTCAATAAAGCCACAAATACATCAAATAGAGGGTCGACATGTGGCCTCAAGTGAAGATTAACCATAATCTCAACTGTTGTTGCAAATATCGACAATATATTGCCAACATCACAATATAACGCGATTCTCTCAACTCAATGATATTATCGCCATAAAAAATTGCTATTTTTTCAAATTTTGAATATATCGCAATATTTTGAAAATATCATGACATATTGGCAAAATATTGTTGAGAAATCAGCCGTGGCAACAAATTTTTGTATTTTTTTGCTCAGTTTGAAGAGGGAATGCAGTGGATTCTGAACAAAGGGGTTATTCACTATTACATTTTCCCATAAAAGGGCTAGAGGGAGTGGAAAATTGAAAAAAATGATTTTGTTTTTAATATTTTTTAAGTTTGTCGATATTTTCCCCAATGTTTTAAAATTTCTTTCTAGACCCTCGACAATATATTCACCAACACAATGTTTGCAACATTGTTCTCAACACCCCCGCTTAAGCTGAACGAGAGGTCACAGAGAAGGCATTACATCCACAAATCATTACAATATGCATCACAATAGATCATCAAAATACCCCCCTATAATGTTGAGTTGGGGGTTATCAAAAGCCATATTGCTCGCAAGGAAAGCCTTCATGATCTTCATTGGGATTGATTGTGCTACAAAGAGTCTTCAACAAAGCAAACTGGTATTTGTCAGGGAGAGGAGGGCCAGTTGAAATAATGCTCCCCAATGGGGGTAAATTTGATTGCTGTGTGGAAGAACTCACAGGAAAATCAACAACATCAATGAGAGTAGCAACAACCCACTTAGGTAGAGACGGGAACAATGAATGAGTAGGATCATCATCATCCAACAACTGTGGATCGGTGTGGAAAGTGTCATCATTGAACTGAGCATCAATAGAAGGAGAAGCTTCATTAGGTTACATCTGGGGTGGTAGTAACCTGTTCTGAAAATAAAGGACTAGAAGATACATTTGGGAGAGAGGAGGGACTAGAGGTAGAAGGGGTCCTAATAGACTGTCCCTCAATTGTAGATGAAGTACTTGTAGTACATATAGGTGGACCAACATTAGATGAGATGAGGAAAGGTCCACTATAACTAGTTGGGAATCATAAATAAGTGACCCAACAAGAGGATAAGAGACATGAACCATGGATACATGTAGGCAACCATCATTGGAATCATCACTGGTATCATCTAAGGTTGTACTGAACATAGACCATATTATTCAACCATTTTTGTTTCGAATAGTTTCACTTCTTGGTGTGTATACACTAAAAAATGCTCCAATTGTGTTCATATTGAGAAGCACTAGATGTATGGCTCAATATTCAAATTGCAACCTTTTGCAAATCAAGGCACTGGCTACCAAACTGCTTCCACCCATAGGTAGCAAGAAGAGTTGAAAGAAAAAAAACTTTCATCAAATGAGTTTGAAACTTTGGCTAAACTTTTGTAATGCGGAAAACAATGAATAATATAACTTAAGAACTTTCAAATTTTGCTTACCTAGTGGGTCCTTAGTTTTACTTTGGATAGCCATACTCGTGCCAAAGGTACTAATACTATCATTGAACTGCAAGAGCTTACTGTGTATTTTGTCTTGTATCTTCGCATTAGGGTCCATGCGCTTCATGCATTTGTTCAATCCTTCTTTTACCGCTCCATCTGGTTCAAAATCTTTTGTCTAATGGTGCCTTGGGTTCAAGTAATAACCATTTGCATGTAAAGGTCGATGAAGTTTCCTATTCCATCTATCATCAATGATTTTCCAAAGTGGAAGATACTTTTGTCTTTTATCATTGTATGTTTCCTTTATTTTCTCTTTGGCTTGATCCATGGCCTCATAAATAAAACCCATAGCGGGTTTTTCACTGTCTATCATTTGCAACACTTTCATGAGGCTTATTGAATTTAACTATCTCTTCTGCCCTTTTCCAGAATGCTTTTGTAAAACTTTATCCATGATTTCTTTCCCTTAAGGATTTTGCTCCACTGAGATGCATTCCACTCATTACAAGAAAACATCTTCCGCAAGTTAATGATTTTGCTCCACTGAGATGCATTCCACTCATTACAAGAAAACATCTTCCGCAAGTTGGATCCTTTGTCAAGAATGGGTTTCAATGTAGGAAAGTTCTTTGCAAATGTGTAATGGTTCATTGAACAAGCTCTTTGCCCCTAGTGTTTTTCCTCATAGGGTTCAAGCCCATATCTGGCTATGGATGTATCAGGTTATGGTTTTTGCTTGTTCCACACACGTCTTCACCCACTCAATTTTGCCATTGTCCTCAAGCATGAGGTCCAAACAATGCATTGTGCACAGAGTCCACCAAATGGTGGGGTGTTTGGTCTCCAACATCTTTTCTACCAAAACATAGTTGGAGGCGTTGTCCGTGATGACCTATGCAACATTCTCCATGCTCACCTCCTTGACTGCATCATCCAAAAGATGAAATAATCACTATGCATTCTTCACCTGATCGACTACACCCACCGATTTAAGAAACATAGTTCCTCGTGGGCAAGAAATGAAGAAATTGAGATTGGTGTGGGAGTTTCCATTAGTCCATTCATCATAGATGATTGTGTAACCCGCTTTACTCCATGAATGTTTGAATTCCATGAGGTATTCATCTATTCTTTGAACCTCATTTTGTAAAAGTGGCCCATTGATATCATGAAAACTAGGGTTTTTGAAGCCCAAACCATACGAAGCTATAACATCTATCATTTATTGGTCCCCAAAAAGGGTCATCCATATGTCTCCAAAAGGGGTCCCATTCTAGTGAATGGGGGCAACAAAGAGAATGGTGTATTCAAAAGAAACTTGTGCCCAAAAGGATTTGACAACTTTGCAACTCCACATAACATGTTTAATAGCTTTGGCTTTGTGAAAAATTTCAAAGACGTTAAAATTCCATGGAAGAGAGAGTTTCACACAAACATAATGTATTCTATTATGTCACGATCTAATTAAAATTACAACACACATCTTGTATATATAGGCATCCAGAACGGGTAGATAGAAAGGGTAGGCAATGACATGACTTACCTACCAAACATGTGTCAGGTAGCTACATCTAACCTAACACTTGTGATGGGTGGATGCTCCTAACATTCATGTGCTCACCCAACAGACTTGACTCATGGTCAAAGCAAAAAGTCAAGATTAACTTGGGTAAAATGAGGAACTCATTTTACAGTAACATCTTTTCGTAAGATTGACTTGGGGAGAACATGAGAATGATTAAACATTGAGTTACGTACCCAACTTGCACTTTATGCTAAAATCCTAATCGACAGGGTGCAACCCTAGAGGGGACTACTAGGATGGTCACCACTATCACCTAAGTAACCTATCCTCTTCACTTTAGGTTGTCTCTCCTTCGACTCAAGGCAGGTATCCCTAGTAGGATTACTAAAGCTAAGCAATGAGGCACAAGGTGATATGAGAGTAGCTTTAGTAAAACAATATTTTTTGGGTTTTCAAAAAGGTTTAAGGAGTCATGGAAGGAAGTAGAGATTAGTGCCAATGCAACAAGGGTATTGGAGTCAAGGGGATATCTAAGAGGCCTTATTTTCTTATGTGTTAGCAATGGAAGTAAGGCTAAAAGACTCAACAACCTCCACTCTAAGCTTTTTGGATTTAATGCATAAATTCTACAAGGAATGGGTCCAAAGGATCCACATTCAACTAGGCAACTCAATTTTACACTAGAAATTGAAGTTAATGAGCTTTCTAGAATTCCTAGAGGATATATAAAGCAAACTATTACACATCAAAGACTAAGATAACAAAGGAGAGAAGAGGTGTTACCACACATGCGAAACTCCTTCCAAGTGGTAGATTTTACCCTTTCTTAATGGATCAAGTTGCTAGTCTTGCCTATGTAAAAGAAACCACACCACTTCAAGCTTTAAACACCAAAATATTTATGCACTCAACAAAGAAAGAGCCCTTATACATCACATATGATCCAAGAAAGATGTGCCCATTAAGCTCCGATGAGGGCAAGCTCTGAAATTCCAACCATACAAAAATGAGAGAGTAAACCCTTACATAGGTTCCAACTCCAATCTTCTTAACAATAAAATAATAATTGTTTTCCTAGATCAACTAATCTCTCCGAGGATTATAACACAATAGCCTCTTCAACAACTTCATTGCTAAAAGTAGCATTGATTTGTTGAGATCCACTTTCTTCTCCAAGATAAGATAACCAAATTTTATTAATGTCCAACTGATGACCACAAAAGTAGGTCAAAGGGATTGCTGAGTACAATGATGTCATTAGAAAGCAAAAGTACCAAAAGGTCTCCTCTAAAAGGCAAGATATAGAAAGTAAAGTAGAGTAAGGTAGAATAGAGAGTGAGAGCCAAGCTGAGGCATGGACAACCCTCGACTCCAAGCTCAAAGTCTCGCTCTAGGGTGGAGATGTATAGGAGGAGAAGATTCAGGAATAAGAAGAACCAAATGTAATGAGGTAGGTCTATCATCGAATAAACTCATCTCTCCTAACATACAAGGATGAATGAAGAAAGCTCAATATAGTATGATGTCCAAAGGGAGACTTGGTGGGATGTCTGGATTGTTCATTGCATTGCTGTCTGGAGGAGGTAGTTTGCCGTTGAGGCCTAGAGGATCTTGCTTGTATCTTGGGGAGGGATCTGGTATGGTCATGAAGCTAAAATCTCGTGGGATAGAGGAAGGCCCCACGGGTCCGCATTGATTTGGAGTCCAGAGCTATGTCGATATTGGTTTGTCTCTTAGTGCCCCTTCCCGAGGGTAGCACCGTGAAGAAGGAAGTGATCTACTGTTGGGTAGAGTCTGATCTAGTAGGAGGCTGGAGGAAATGGGCTCAGAGCCTGAGGGTCTCCTGCATGTATAAGGCCAAGCATCTTTGGTTGGAATATCTGAAGAAGCTAGTGAGGGTCTATGTCTCCCTTAATACGCAATGGAACCTCCCTCTAATCTTATAGTAGATAGGGAAGCAAAAGATGAAGTGCCCCTCAGTCTCAACCTCCTGTAGATGGCATAACTGGCAGATCCTATTTGATTGATCAGTTTGGTGGTCGGTCTCTACTCTAAGTCTATGGGAACCCACTCTGAATTGGCTTAGGGGAATGCGAAGAGCGTGCACCCTATGGTGGTCGAACAATGAGCTCGTCTCTAAGCTCGAAGAAATGCTCAACGTAGAAGGCCATCTTTGGGCATAGCCCATCCTGTAATGTTATGAAGAATTGACAAGATAAATCCATAAATTATCCAATTAAATAACCAACAATTTGTAATTAAGGAAACCCTAATGAAATTTAATCAAGGAACTTACTTTTGGTGAAGAACCCAACTTACCTGCAACCTGATGACTTCATAAACACAACCATACCCTGATCCTTTACCCGACGAACCACAACACAAAGTGTGGGACGACTCTCCACCCAACCGTAGACTTTGCTACTCTAATCTTTAGTAGCAGGTTACCCCCGAGCCTTCAATATACAACCTTGCCAGTGAATCCTTATCCTTCCCCTCTCTATAGCTTCTGCCAAGAGATGTCCAAGAGAGATCCCCTTTTCTCATCCTTTTCCCTCTTTATATAGAGTCCATCCATGGTAAACAATCCAATCCCTAGGGTCCCTTATTTAATTATTTATTATACTTTAGGGTTTCTCCATTAATTATGGTTACTTATTTTACTATTCTCTTTAATTATCCTAATATCCATAATAAATACTTATTATGACCCCCTTTAGGATAATTATTATATACTTCTTTATTATTATTTATTCCATTAAGTATTTATTATGACCGTTTAGGAGAATTATTGTATTCCTGATATTATTATTATTATTATTATTTTTTAATAATAATAATATGGGGCATGACACATCCTTGGGGTTAACCCAAGTGATTTGAATAAATTGCCTGCAAATGTCATCCTTGATGATCCTGTTCAACTTCTGTCTGGTAGATAGGAGGTGGCTAGGTGCATCCAAGGAATATCTGAACGGAGGGAGGCGGTTCATCTGAATGCCCACATACTCTAAAAGATCCGAAACCCCCGCGAGCCAACCTCGGGCCCGGCCCAAAGGGCTAGATAGGGCAATGGTCTTTGAAGAACAATATGCCAAGTATGGATACTGGTCTCACCCTTTCATCGAGTTAGCGAAGCACCGGATGCAATGTAGAAAAGAGACTAGTCTGGACACTGTCTCAAGTCGGAAGGGTTTAAAAATATTCTTGAATAAGGAGGTGTAAAAATATGGATATGCTTATTTTTGGACAAACCCGTTACAATGAGATCTGTTGAAACACCTATGGATTCAGACCTAAACGAGCTCCTAAATATCGGGTATTGGCCGCCCTTTCTATATAATAATCCTGTTTGAATACTTTATAAAATAGTTGTATTATTGTTCAAGGTGCCCTCAGTATCAGAAACTCTAAATCTTTTATTTTATTTCTTTTCCAACTTAGAAGACAACACTCAAATTGAGATTGTTTACGAGTGGACCGTGATGCTATAGCAGCGAATTAGAATAGATAGACTACTGAAATGCCATAATTGCTATCTCATAATTGTATTAAGTTGAGGATCAGTGGCTGCAAGCTAAAGCTTCAAGTAGGACGCTAAGCGGTTTACCACGGTTTGGTCATTCTTGATGACATGCTTGAAGAAGCTAAGGGTACACAACAGGCTTGATGCTTGATGACATGCTGATCTCTTATTGCACTGAAAGTTTGCTTGTTTGGGTATGCATTATGTTCATCATATTAAATGCAAACAAATGGCTGGGCTTAATATTCTAAGTAATGCACTGATGTGGGTTCAAAGGCATTCAAATTATTTTCTAAGTTTGCAGACTTCATCTAATGAATGTGCAACGCTCTAATGACCTTAATAAATCATCCTAGATTGCAGTTGAGGGAAAACTGTTAAACATACTCTTCCACTTTTCGTTTTCCCACTGTCTATTATGTTTTCTCATTCAGGACGTTGTTGCATAGGTGTAAATGAATCAACTCAGGGCATCCAAATAATGCTTAAATTATTGAACGACCTGTTCTAAATCCGGTTTCAGAACTCACTTTAAGTTCAGGCCCCACACAGGAGTATCCTGCAGCATGCATTTATTGTGTATCTCCAAGTGATTCTTCTTTTATTTTATTTTATTTATTTTTATTTTGTATTCCTTTAATAACTAAACACATTCTTGAGCTGGGTTTTACACAATGATTTGATTTGAACGGCATACTGGTTGGTTGGCAGTGGGCACAGTTAAGACAGTTTTGGATAACAGCACACTCGGTCCTTTATAAGTTCACTAAATCTTCTATGTGGATTAAAAAAAGTAGTCTAACACCTTGTCATTCGCTAACCTGGCACTTTCTTGCACTATATAACCATATATGAAGATAATTTGTGCACTAAAGTCTTAAGAACAATGTGCAAGGTGTTAGCTTCGAACGTCACCCTTGGCCCACTGTTTGTTGTCTGAATTTTTCTGAAATCTAGATGTGGATATGTCTCTTGATATAAATTATGTCAATAGGTGAAATAATCATTGCATAGACTCTGATCTTGTGGCATTAATTCTTATCATCTGAGTGCCAACGTTTTAACAACATGCTAGTTCAAACCTGATATGACACAATAGAATGTGACCATTTAAAGCAATTGCATTTTTCATTTATTGAAACTCTATTATCATCATTAAGCTGCCATCCCTAAATAAAGACCATAAACTTTGTTCAGAACATCAAAAGACCCAGGTAAATGACAGCTCAAGAAATTGTGATATCAGGTTATAACTTTTAGGACCGCACATTTATATCATAGAATGTAAACCTAGTCGAGTTTAACCATAGTGTCAGTGACTTATCCATATATCAATAGTAAATTTGGCATCCAAAGTGCAACGTTATATTTGAAGAGGAATCCGTCAATTCTGAGCATTTATGAATATTTGCAAGTATCAAAGAATCACCAGCAACATCAACCATCAAGATGATTATATCCTAGGGATCAATTCATTTGATCAGAATATGGTAACATACAATGATGTTTGGAATTGTGAATATTACTAGACTAGAAAAACTTATCACATATATTTAAATGAGAAAAACAACCACTTATTATTGGGTCAACATAATGCTTGCTCTTAGTTTTTTTTTTTTTTAAAGCGAGCTGTCTCACTCATGCACCATTGATCTAATTTGTAACAGGTTTCAATTGAAGTTTGAGTTGAAGGTGTAGCTAAGTAGAGCCACAGCCATCAACACATCCTTTAAAACCCTCCACGAAATTGCTTGAAAGAAAATTATAGAATTTGCAATTAATTTCAGATTTGATCCACAACCAATCTAAAAATTCTTAAGAAATTTCACCCTACCAGTTCTTAATATACTTGAACCGTTGAACAGAGGTAGAAGATGGCACTTAGATTTAGGAGTTTCAAAGGTCGATTTAGTATTTAAATGATGCTAGGGTCAAAATAAAGGGAATATATGTGAAAGATAAGCGGGATATGCTCAAACCCTAATTCAAGGTAGTACCGACACTAAACATACACCACATTTAAAACCCTTATGTGTGTCGAAGATCTAATTCATTATGTGCCACAGTAATAAACCTAGCAGTATATCCTTCTAGAGGAAGCAGATGTACCTAATTGCCTTGTCATACAAGGTGTCGATCTAGTTCTTATTGAAGTTTAGATTCAGGATTACATGATATCACCAAATTTGCTAAGAACTGACATATTTGAACCAAAGGGGAATAATTGGGAGCGAATCAATCTTAAGACAAATAAAATCTGATTTTAGCAAGATTTTGTCCTTACCTAGCTTGAAGAGGCAAAAGATCTGAAGTGCTAAGTAGGGATTTGGACAGCGACCGAGGAAGAACAACCGGTGCTAGGGCTAAACATGTACTTAAAAGGATGGAAGGGCGTGCTCTCCACATCTTGTGAAAAATGGAACATATCTGTAGACAGGGCGATTTGTTTGAAAGGGAGGACATCAATTAAAAACAGAAACCTTGGATCTAGCTGAATATACATACATATTGTATAGGTGGCACAACAACGCAAATAGGAATATTGATTTAAGCATATAGGGGCTTCCGCAGTGCAACATATTAGATATCATTTTCGGGATTAACTGAGTAGAGTAAGTCATTAATCTATGACCCATATCCATGAGTATTAGTCGCAACTGAGCAATAATTCTCATGATTTGAATAGTCCACTTAGCACTCATTGCATCGGGACCAATAATTCTCATGATTTGAATAGTCCACTTAGCACTCATTGCATCAGGTGATGCTCACCGGGGTGAAGAAATGGGATTGAAACCAACGAAATGAATCACATAGCATCAATCATCACTTCCGGGGCTTGCACTTGGTAACCAAGACTTCCCAGGTGGTTACCCATCCCAAGACGCCTCTGGCTCAAGCACGCTTAACTGTGGATTTTTCCCCACAATCAAGCCCACTTAGCTTGCTACCCCATTTGCAAAACCTTAGCAAGTATTGTGCCTCATGAACTATCCAGTTAGAGCTCCCTTCACTCTTATTATTTAAGCATATAGGGGCTTCCGCAGTGCAACATATTAGATATCATTTTCGTAGTTAATCCCAAAAATGATATCTAGGAATATTGATTCAAGAGAATTGCCGGATCTACCCAGATCTGGGAATTTTCAAGTAGATCCAACAACCTGCGTGTTAGATCTGTTGATAACAACCATCAAAGAACGAAGATCCAAAGCACTTGGGTTTTGTTAAAATTATAATTGAGAAGGTGCACAGGCCTTGAGAGTAGAGCCAAAGCTCTGATACCATATGCAATGTCTCGAAGAATCAACAAGATAAATCCATAAATTATCCAATTAAATAACCAACCTTTTGTAATTAAGGAAACCCTAATGAAATTTAATCAAGGAACTTATGTGTATTGAAGAACCCAACTTACCTGCAACCTGGTGACTTCATAAACGCAACCATACCCTAATCCTTGACCTGGAAAACCGCAACACAAAGTGGGGGACGACTCTCCACCCAACCGTAGACCTTGCCACTCTAATCTTTAGTAGTAGGTCACCCTTGAGCCCTCAATATACTACCACGCCAGTGAATCCTTATCCTTCCCCTCTCTATAACTTCCGCTAAGAGAGATCCCCTTTTCTCATCCTTTTCCCTCTTTATATAGAGTCCATCCATGGTAAAGAACCCAATCCCTAGGGTCCCTTATTTAATTATTTATTATACTTTAGGGTTTCTCCATTAATTACGGTTACTTATTTTACCATTCTCTTTAATTACCCTAATATCCACAATAAATACTTATTATGATCCCCTTTAGGATAATTATTATATACTTCTTTATTATTATTTATTCCATTAAGTATTTATTATGACCGTTTAGGAGAATTATTATATTCATGATATTATTATTATTATTATTTATTTTTAATAATAATAAAAATAATCTAATTTTAAGGTCACGAACAAGCCAGAGACCAAATTGGTGTATGAGACCCCCTTGTTTGTGGGACAAGGAACCCCCCTCCGCGCAACGATTTGACTGCTAAAGTCTATGGAGGTATACATACCCTACCTCCCTGTGGATTTGAACTTTGAATATGGGGCATGACACATCCTGGGGGTTAACCCAAGTGATTTGAATAAATTGCCTTGTAAATGTCATCCTTGATGATCCTGTTCAACTTCTGTCTGGTAGGTAGGAGGTGGCTAGATGCATCCAAGGAATATCTGAACGGAGGGAGGCAGTTCATCTGAATGCCCACAGACTCTAAAAGATCTGAAACCCTCGTGAGCCAAACTCGAGCTCGACCCAAAGGGCTAGAGAGGGCAAGGGTCTCTAAAGAACAATATGCCAAGTATGGATATCGGTCTCACCCTTTCAATGAGTTAGTGAAGCCTCGGATGCGATGTAGAAAATAGACTAGTCTGAACACTGTCTCAAGTCAGAAGGGTCGGGCCCCAACTTCTGCTAGGAATGTGTTGAGGGACTGCTTGCTTGCATCTAATGATGCGTCGAAGGAGAAGGGTTTGGACTGTCTTAGCTGAGTCCCAATCGGTCTCAAGTAAAGAAGGTCCCTAAATCTTTGAGCCATAGAGAACAGTGGGTCAGATAAGGGAGTCCATGAGGGACATCTTGGATGAGATGTCCTGAAAATGGTGTTGAAAGCACTGTCTCTTGAGAAGGGCAAAGGATCCAGAGCGCTTGTTGATCTAGTGATGGAGGGCCGGTCGCACACTAAAGCAGGGTCCTGATAATTGCACCCCCAAGTATGTGTAGGTGCTAGTGATCTCGATCTCCTCCCCCTCTGAAGAAGAAATGAAGGTTTGAGGTCTTCTTCAACCCATTGGAGATCATAACCTTGGTTTTACCTAGGTTGGTTGTCAATTGTCGAAGGCCGCAGAAGAGAGTTAAGGCATCCAAATGTCTTTGTAACCCCTTTGGAGATGATGCTAGAGGACCACGTCATAAACAAAGAGTAGGATAGATATCATAACTTGGTGGAGGAGACACCCATCGCTATCCTAGATATGCTTGTGAAGAAAGGCCTCCAACTCATCAATGTAAATTGCAAATGAGGTGGGGGATGAGGTGAAACCTTGTTTAACCCCAATGGTACTTTTGATGAAATAGGACATCCCGTGAACTATGCAAAGACTACCAAAGACTGACTCATATAGGCGCATGATGGCAGTCAATAGGGTCTGGGAGATGCCAATATCTTCGAGCCTCTGGAACAAGGCTTCTCTCGGGATGGAGTCAAAAGCTTTTCGAAAATCTACAAAGCAACAATAGAGTTTTGAAGAGCGATGTCTTGCCTCAATGTTGGCTCGGAGGGTAAATATGTGATCAATGGTTTGATGAGCAGGTCGGAAACCTGCTTGTCCCCTAGCTCTTAGGGATCTCTGATCAAGCTCCTTAGAGAGCTTCATATGGAGAATCGCGACATAGAGCTTCAAGAAAGTGTGGCCCACCATGATTGTCCTGTAGTTGTTGGGATCTGAATTAGCGCTCGATTTGTGTATCATATGAATGATGTGATGTGACCATGCTGATGGAAAACCTGTATGGACCACATGGTTGAAGAAATTTGCTTGGAAACCCTACTCGTTTGTTGATTTACTGTTGCTCATCACCAAAATGACCTCTCTGATGTCACTATTTAAGAATAGGAAGCATGAAGGTGGAGAGGTAACCTGAATCTGGGGTTGCCTAGGGATATCATAGAGAGTGGATATATGAGAAAATAGGGATCCAGGGTTGAGGTCGGATGGGAGGGGAGAGTGGCGAGGGAGGATGGTGCGCCAAAAGTGTTTTGGGGAGTGAGTAAGGGAAATACATAAGTCCCGTCTCCTCTGAGAAACAAAGAGGCCTTTCTTGCAGCGGAGGAGATGACGATATGAAGCTTTGAGATTGGGGTAGGAGGGGTGAACATGGGTGAATGCGTGTCAAAGCTGGCGGTGGAGAGCCTTGCATTCCTCGTCATACCATCAGTTCATAGGGCATGAGTTGCTTTTTTGGGAGGTGGAAGTGGGCCGGGTGTAGTGAGGGTAAGATTTGAGGGCTGCTTCCCAAATGATGTATGAGAGGCACGTGTAATTGGTAGATGTAGAATCAACTAAGTAGATCTGGGTCTCGGAGGGGAGCATTTGGTAGAGGTGGGTAGAGAAGGTGTCCAAGTCCCCTTCATCGAATCAGAAGGTAGTGTGGGGTGGGCCCATGGGGGTGGTGGTGTGTCGGTTCAGAGAGAGGAGTTGAGAAGAGCATGGTTAGCTAAGGCGAGGGGAGTTACAAAGAAGTGGTGGATGAAGGGGAGTAGAGTTTGACTGGTCAAGACATAATCGACTACACTAGCACCTCCACCATGAGGTCGACAAGTGAAAAATTGAGACTCGGGAAAGCAAGGAAGGCCATTAAGGATCAATACCTCATGGGATTCACCAAGCTTCAATAGGTGTCTGCCATAACTTGTAAGAGGCCTCGATGCTTGCTGGACTACTACTGAATGTGGATCTATCTCTTCTATGTAATACACATCCTCCGAGAGATCATGGAGAGGGATTTGAAGAGATCGGGGATGGGCATTAATGTGACCTAGTAACATGACATCCCCCATCATCAAGTACTGAATGATGCTAGCGTACAAGTCCATATAAAGGTCCCTGTCTAAGTCACCGTGAATAGAAAACTGAGATGACAGGGGGAAAGTAACAAACTGCCACATAGATGTGTTTAGGGAGGGACAATCCAGTGTTCACTGAGTCGAAACCACATGAACTTAGCGAATTCGTCTAAAGGCGCAAGAGAAACCCTATCATGGGAGGAGTCCTTGATCAAGTAGGCAACTCTGCCTGAACCTCTAACAACACTTGAGGATATAGTCTCGTATCTGCAAGTCGAAAATCAATGATAACCTGCTTTGTTTGGGAGTGGTTGGACAGAGCTCGCTTGGGTCTCAATGATAAAGAGAATATTGGATGTACAAAGAGTAATGGACAACATGCTCGAAGAAGTCCAGAAAGATCTGTTTCCATTCTAGCAACCTACTAAGATACCCGAGTGCTGTCGCCTCCCCCAACGAGACCTTCAATAAGGATCCCCAGGCCAGGAATATTTGGTGGGAGGGGAATCCCGGATGACGACCCTGAGGTTACGGATGACTGCCCATTTCCCTCCTTTCCGTGCTGGCAACAATCGATTCTCTGGAGTGTTTTAGTTCTGCAACTTGGGATTGAGTGAGATCCTCATCTAAGAATATCCTGTTGGGAAGGGAGAATAGCCTGCGCTTGGCTCGTAGTGCTCGAAGCCGATCCCCAGTTGACCTGAACCAAATGAATAGAGTGGAATCAGTTCCAAACCAAGCACTCTCAAGAGTAATATTCGAAAGATCAAGATTATCTCGGAGGAATATGGTTCCCACCTGTATGGGGTCTGGGGAAGGAAGGGGTAAGGGAAGTCCCTTGATTTTTAAATTCAGTTCTCGAGCTCTCTTGGTATGCTCTTCCCTTAACTTGGCTTGGACAACTTCCTTGACCTTTCCAAGAGGGGGTCTTGTCTTTCCCTTAACCACCTGTGCCCATGATTGAATAAGCGACTTTGTTTCTTGTTTAAGAGTGGTCTGTTGAGTTCGCATTTCCTCATGTTTATGAGTGGTCTTGTCTTTCCCTTAACCACCTGTGCTCATGATTGAACATGAGACTTTGTTTCTTGTTTAAGTGTGGCCTATTGAGTTCACATTTCCTCATGTTTATTCTTGAGATCAAGATCTTCTGCATGAATGACATTGTTAGGTGGCTGTAGAGTGTTCTGCACCTGGGTTTCTTGGAGCATTTGTTTAAGAGACAGATTCTTCAATTCCACCTGTGAGACCTGAGAAGACAAAAATTTCACTTCGACTTGTAACTGCTTGAAAAGTTTAGTGAGCTGGCAAAATCAAGTAGCAAGTGGAATGGGGTCTGAAGAAGGGGCGACTGTGTGAGAAACCTCAGGACCCGCTTGAACTCCATTTTGTGAACTTGCTTCCATCTTGGTACGCATGTTGCTCCCTGTGTAATCCACTACTTTGTTATAATTCCCATGAGAATCTGCAATGGATAGATTTCCTGCCAATCTGGAAGAAGGCGAAAGGGGTTCAAAGAGGAGGGGGAAGGGAAAATAGTAAGAAGGGGAGCAATGCAAAGGGGACTATGAAGGGATGTGGGGGAGGAGGGAGCGATGGAAGAGGACAAGGAAGGTGATAAGGGGATGGGCATCGAGGAGCTTGGGCATAGGGTTTCGTAGATCAAGCTGGAGGGGTTGTGGATGGGAGCAGAGCGGGCTGAGGCTAGCTGTGACACAATCGAGACAGAAGGATGCGATTGAGAAGACTCGCGTGGGTCATGACAGAAAAGGGTTGCAAAGTAGAGAGCCATGGGATGGGACTGAGGCACAGTCACAGGTGCACATGAGAGAGGGGTCGTGGATGGGAGCAAAGCAGGTCGAGGCACAATTGCAGGTTCAAGCCGGATTAAGGGCTTGAGTGTACAGTTGTGGGAACTCGAGAGAAAGGTGTCTTGGACGAAGATGATAGAGCCATGGGACAGGGCTGAGGTACAGTCACAGGCGCTTGGGAGAGAGGCATCGTGGATGAAGAAGATAGAGCCACGAGATGGGGCCGAGGCATAGTTGCGGGCACACAAAAGACAGGTTCTATTGGCTAAGAGGAAAGACTATAGAGAGCAACTTATGAAGTACGAAGAGAAAGACATTAATGCTCTCATGTAACCAACTCCATGAGACAAGTCAACAATAATAAAATAAATGAGTTGGTTATGCAACAACCTCCATAAAGTTCTCCAAGGTGAAATTTCCTATCAATATGGCATAAAAATGTGTGCCATGTGGTCTCAAGAGCTAGGGCTCTCCCCACCATGCGAGTACATCGATAATTATCTCCCAAAATAGCCAAAGCGCTCAAGCAACAAAGGTGGGGTGCTCCTCAAATGCGGGCCCATGAATGGGAGTGCTCTAGGTAGAACCATTCTCCATACCACAAGCAACCTTTCCATATGTGAATATCATCCATAAGAGCTAGGGCGTTGGAGAAAAGGAGCCCTACCGATGTCCTGATCAATCCATCCAAGTAACAAAACACATGTAAAAAGGTGAGTACATGCCAAGTGCTCTATGCCATGATGAGGGTAATCAAATAGAGATGCTAATGCAATGTCCACTTAGCCCCAAAGTGCTAGGGTGTTCCACCAAGGGTTCCATACATCCTTTGCACAATCACCTAGCAAGGAATGGAGACTAAAACATCACATGATCAAGTGTAATGCTATCTCTCTATGATAAGCAAGTATACCAAGCAATACACAATCAAAACATCTAGCACATCATCATCTATGTCATCAATAATGCATGGAACCAAGTGAAATCCCTAGCCATCAAAGTTCTTTGTGACAAAAATCACAAGGGTAGTGAAAAAATTCACTAGTATAGGCCTCGTGCAAAATGAGGGGTAATACACCAAATGAGTCCCGACTTCTGACACGAAGCCATGATCAAGTAGTGATGTACAAGCAAGAAGAGTGCATAAATTGTGACCGTCCTCATGGACACTAATCTATCTTGTGCAGGCAGGGACATGATACTAATCTATCTCATCAAATTCGCCCATAGATGAAGACCAAGAATATCAAGGGAACATAGGTGAAGTAATCACTCATGATAGCTTGTCCACACCTGAAGAAGGGACAAGGTGCTTAGATGAATTGATGGAACTTTTTCATGAGCAAAAAAGAGTGATAGATATCTTATTCCACAACTTTCTAAGAAACCCTTCATATGAGTTGGGGATTGAAATAGACAACAAGGTAGAAGAAAAAAACACCCTTTTGAGCTTAATTGAGAAAGAACATCTGCACACAACTCATAGTGAAGAGGTTTTCACTTTAGTTGAAGATCCACCAATTGAAGAAATCATTGATGAAGGATCCCCTTTTCCCTTTGAAATTCAATCACTTGGTCAACACGTTGAAGAAGAGTCATTTCACGAAGACACCCAACCATACGAAGAAAACGTGGATAGGAACTTTGAGTGTGAAAATGACCAATTTTTTTTTCCTATCCACATGAAGTTGAGAACATGATAAATGATATCCCCTACCAAAATCTTGAGTCTCAGGATCCATCTTTTGATGATTTTGAAGGGGTGAAATTTGAAGAAAGATTAGTTGATTTTCCCTCATCCTGTGAAGAAGATAGTAGACTTGGTGACGAAACCATTGATGACTTATTCTGTAGTGGGAGACATGATTGGGATGCGAGAGTTGTCTACTTTGAAGGAGATCCCATCTATGATACAGACTGTGGGAGTGATGTCGACCTTCAACTTTATGAAGAGCCTCATGTAGAAATATCTCATGAAGAAGATGAGTTTGAAAGAATTGATTTTGAATGCCCTGATGACTTTTTCCACCTTGGAATACTTAAGTGGGATGTAGGATGTTTTTGCGAAGACCCAGTTTATGACATTGAATATGAGGATGAAGACTTGATTAATGGACTTGGATATGACGTGAGGTTAGAAAATCATGGTGAAAGATCAACTAGTCCAAGTCTTGGGGAATGTGAATTGATTTGTTCCCCTCTTTGTGAAAAGGTTGAGTATGATAGGGTTGTTTGAGATATAGAGTATGTTGATATTATGGTAGCTGCGGGAGGTATTTACCTCCACGTGTAACCCTGATGAGAATAAAATATTCCGGGAAGCAAGAAGAAACCCTAAAGCATTAAACTTAACCCTAGAAGACAAGTCGACTCAAGGAAATAATTAATATTGAGTATTTATCCTCCAAAATGAGAAGTCGGCCCAGACAGCTCAGGAAAACAATATAAATACAAGTAGCCAGACCTCATTTTGTACACAGCTCAGAATTTCAACTGGGAAGAAGTGCGCATTGCAGAAACTGGGCAAGTGTGCAAGTCTGGGGAGCAACTGCAGCCGACAGTTGCCGCAATATGTATTCCTGGTTTAGGCTCAAACTTTCTATTGGTTATGGTTGGACTTTCTGATCAGTCTTGGTTATCTTTGCTTGATGCATTAGCCTTGGTTGGCTATTGGTATGCTTCCGAAATCATTCTCTGTCAAGGTTAAGGTGCTCGGGGGTGGCTTCGGCCTATGGTTGGGTGACAATATTGTTATATTGTCTATGGTTAAACGAGCACATCCATTACTTTCTAATAGGTTATGGGCCCACACTATCTTCGGACAGTCTAACCGCTGAAAGATAGATTGGGAGGATTTGCTCAGTTACAGTTGCAGCTGCAACCAGTCTTTGCGACAACAACGAAACCCTAATCCTCTTGTTGAGGCACCTTAAGTGAAGAGATTGACCTAATTTTTGGATAGACTAGTGCGCCCTAGCCTAGCGCATCTCCTGGCACTCTCAGCAAGATAAGACGTCAAGTTTGAGTTTTTGGTCAAAATCAAGGGTTGACCAAGTCAAAGCAATTATGACTTACTCTATGAAGTCAAAAAACAAGTTAGAAGGGGCTTCTAACTTCAGAGCATGGAAGACAAGGATTGATCTCATCCTTGACAAGAATAAAGTGTTGGATATCGTGAAAGGAAAGATCGTGGAACTACAGTTCGAAGAAGGAAAAGAGAAGGAACCTTAGAACGTTGCAGTTATGGAGAAGTTCAAAGACAGTGACATCAATGCCATGAGTATCATAGTGGACTCTATAAAAGGCCACTTGATACCCTACATCTCCCATCTTGACTCATCTAAGAAGATGTACGATGCCCTAACTAACCTCTTCTCAGTCAGAAACATTAGACAAGTAACGAGTCTGAAGAATGAGCTTCGTGACATGAAAATGAATGATGATGACAGCATAACATCATACTTTGTGAGAATCTCTCAGATAAGAGATCAACTACAAGCTATTGAAGAAATCATTTCAGAGAAGGAACTGGTAAATATAGTACTCAATGGTCTTCCCAAGACATGGGATGCATTTGCCATAAGCATGAAGACAAGGAAGGAGTATCCCACATTTGAAGAACTTTGGACTTGCTGTGCACAAGAAGAATCAAGGATTAGTGCAAAAGAGAAACCCCAAAAGAAATACGATGATCAAGTCTTCACAACAAGGTTCAAGAATTTTATGAATAAAAAGAAGTTTGGCTCAAGGAAGAAACCAAATCAAGAGAAAGATATGTCAAAAATACAATGCTTCAACTGTCAAAAATATGGTCACTACAAGAATCATTGCCCCGAGTTAAAGAAAAGGAAGGAAACACATGAAGCATCGGTTGCTGAAGAAAGGGAACCCTCAAAGAAGACAAAGCAGGATAAGACAAACTTCTTCTTCTAAGACAAGCTATTACAACTGCAAGATATGCCGAAATCAGAATCAAACTTGAAGAAACCTGAAAGAAGTAAAAACCGAAAGAAGTCAACAATCAAAAGGAAAAGACTTGTGACACTTTGCAGAAGGCAATAAGGATACCGATGAAAGCGTGGGCTCTCTTAGATGGAGGGAGTCGATTATATAATTCCAAAAGAAGAGCATACATTCATGCATGAAGCAATGATTAGGAGGGAGCTAATCCTAAATAATATGAGCCATCAAGGATTATGAAGTATCTATCCATGTTCCCATTAATGTCAGCAGCCAGGAAAAGGCAACACATGTTCAGTTTGACTTTAGAAGAAGTCTTCTTCGAAAAGAAGCCTTAAAGTATCCCTGGTTGTCCATCCACATCCATGATCCTATGATGAAAGGAAGAAGTTGGAATCTTCAGGGCATGGAATCTATAGTAAAACTCCATGGACCCAAGAGCTAAAGAGAAACATGAGGAAGAACATGAAGATTCCAAGAGAGAAAGAAAATCCAGAACAACCAATCATTATATCGAGAATCACAAGACTACCGGCTTGGTCTGAACCCACTAGAAGCAATCAAGCAGAGGAAATGAAAGTTGTGATGAAGAACAGTGTATGGAAGACTTATGAATGGAAGAATTGCGAGATCCAGAACTAAAGGTTCTCCCAGATGGAGGGAGAGGACTATGATGATAGCTTGTTCCAGTAACCAGACATACCTCTACCTGAGACATTATATCTCCTGCAATATCCATGGGTTGGAGTTTACATCAGATGAATGTAAGGACTGTTCTCCTCAACAAAGTAATTGAACAAAGAAGCGTATGTAGAGCAACCTCAAGGCTTTGAGGTATACCAGAAAGA
The DNA here is from genome assembly GCA_009831015.1 of Picea engelmannii. Classification (NCBI taxonomy): domain Eukaryota; kingdom Viridiplantae; phylum Streptophyta; class Pinopsida; order Pinales; family Pinaceae; genus Picea; species Picea engelmannii. The sequence continues at coordinate 426,248 of ML779434.1, read as the reverse complement.
GACTCTTGTATGCAGATGGAAGAAGACAACTTGGTGCAGAGCCTCCAATGAACAACATAAGCGTGGTGAAAACTTTCTATAACAAAGATATTGTATCATAATGGTTACTCAAAAGTCTAGGATGATGGATTGCTAATCCATGACAAACTCTCATGATGACAAAAGAAGTAACACTTGGATATGTTCCAGTTTGAGCCTTGCCACGATGTCATAAGCTAACAGGAAACAAAAGAGCTGAATCCAACCATGATATACTATAATGATCAAGAGCTATATGAAGCCTTCAGAGAAAACCAGTGTTCCAGAAAGACCAAAATACATTGAGATCAAGCATTACATTCTCCGTAATGAGGTCCAGAAAAGAAGTGGTTCTCCAGTATATCTCCACAGATGAGCAGATAGTAGATACTTTGGTAAAGCCTTTGTCCAAGAGGAAAAAGTTTGTGTACTCAAGAAACAAGCTGGAGCTCGTGGAGACGACTTCTTTATTAAAAAGGGAAGAGATGACTCCCAGGTTGGGAGGGAGCACTGATGTGTTATTGATTTATGGACAATCATTTTTCAGTTCGAAAAATGGTCCAGGATGAGCAATTCCTTTCCAGTTCAGAAAGTGGTTTGAGATTTCTGACGGACAGGCATTTTCCAGTTCGGAAAATGGTCCAGATCGGACGGTCATTTTTGTAATGAAAATGGTTCGATAGATTGCTGATGTACCATAGACAACGATTCTCCTTGTGGCCAGTGTGGGATCTCTTTCTCACTGTGTCTCACAGGAGAATCACGTTCACATGTGCTCAACCACTAGGATCACGTTCACATGTGCTCAGCCACAGGCACATCCAACTCAACAGATCTCTTTCTCATTGCGTCTCACAGGAGAATCATCTGGAGTATCACATCATCTCAACTCTCTGCACAGAGGAGACCAGTACATCGTTTCATCTCCGTCTCAAAGAGAACGACACACCCAATTCATGGGCTTCCTCACCCCGCACAGAGGCACATGACATTCCATCTCCATCTCAGAGAGGAACAACACACCCAGCTCATGGGCTTCCTCACCCCACACAGGGGCACACCATTCCATCTCCGTCTCAGAGAGGAACCACACACCCATCTCATGGGCACACCCCACTCATGGGCTCTCTCTCAGGTTGACTCACTCAGTCTGTGTCCTGGAGGATGTCTCACGCAGCTGTAATCATCGACAGATCAAAGACCATATTACGGTAATTACAATTAAAGCACATTGTCTACACAGTCCTGAGAGACAACATTCCACATTGTTGATGGCAGCACTGATTCTGTGCGTGAATTTTAAAATCTTATTTCTGGCAAACCTTTTTATTTTTATTACCTGCTTGCAATGGTATTTGTAAGGATACTGTGTTTTCTAATGTTTATGTTATTCTCTATCTTATATCAGCTATACTAGCTTGTCTGCATCATGTGATTTGCAAGATATTTGTTCATGTGTGTAATTGCTCAATCTCTGAATACTTTTGTTTCAGATTGGATTCCCTGTAGCTATCATTAACCATCATCTCCTAACCACAAGTTTAAGCCTTAATCCCTTAACCTATGATAATAAAACACGAGTCAGAACTGAATTTGACATGTTTCCTAGCTGTTCTTAGTAGATCATTTGATCTGAATTTAATGCTAGATTTTTTTTGACTAAGTTGGTCAACTTATAACCTATCATCCTCATAAAGACAGAGATGATATAGTTTTTAAACTTTAGAATTTTAAGAACTGCAAAACAGAAAGTAAATTTGTTCATTCTTTAATTACACCTTGATTGTTTGTTTTAGGAGGAACTGGAGGAGGACCTTTCCGTAGAAGAATTGTTTGCTCAACGAAAGGCCCACATAGCAGAGATTGGAACTGGGCTACTTTCTGATCCAGAGAAGCATATTTCAACTTTGAAGGAATTAGTAGATTTGTGCAGTGACGAGGACAAGAACATCTCAAAACTTGCACTGCTTTCTTCTGTGGCTGTTTTCAAGGACATCATCCCAGGGTATGTCTTACCATAGTCATTAAAGGATCTTTTTGATATGTCAATTGACATCTAGCATGAAATTACTGGCAATAATTTGGTAAACTATAATTTTACTATATTTAACTGTGATATGTCAAATATTTAGGGAGGTTTTACACCATGTTTTCTTTTGAAGAATTTGGTTATCGGTGTGTCTACGTTTGTTTGTTTGTGATATGGCAATTGGCATCATTCATTGAATCAGTGGCAACGACTTGGTGAATTGGATTTATAAGACAAAAAATGTGATGTGTAAAATACTTAGGAAGGTAGTTTCCTGGATTGTAGACCCAGTTCTTTGTTCTGGTATAAACTAAGAAAGTGTCTGGTCACTTTTGGGCTAAGTTCATGCTTCTGATCCTATGCATTATGTGAAACAGTTATCGAGTGAGGCTTCCCACAGAAAAGGAACTGGAGATGAAAGTTTCTAAAGAAATAAGAAAAATGCGTGATTATGAATCCACCCTTCTACAGTGTTACCAGGTGCGGGCATTATTTTGGTGTCAATTATTTTCTAGAATCTATATTATTGTAATAATGTTTTTTGGTTGGCACCATTACTTTAACTAAATTAGCTCTTTATGTATAAAACTTGCTTTTAATAGTAGTTTTTTGAAACATTTTGCCTAGATTGACATAATAAAGGTACATTTTATACATGAAATCCTTTTCTGTTATGTCTGTTCATACAGAGTTGCAGATGAGACTAGAAAATAAAGCAAATGCAGGGCCTATATGATAGGTAATTTTTTTGGGTTATAAATGCTTCCTTTGACTTTTAATATGTGCAAAATATATACATATAGGACAGTTATAGGGCATTTTCCCAAAAATGAGGGAAACATGGGTGGCCACCATGAGCCACTGTATAATTGTCTTAAATGCCATATTGCTAATAAAATTGCCCTAGATCATCCATCATAAAGATAGTGTCACTTGGCCATACAACATATAAGCTGAGTGTCCCAAAGAGATTGCCATTAAGGCACAAAATGGCATAACACAAAACCTCAAGGAGAATGAATTAAGCAACCACTGGAATTAGACCTGCATTGGATGGAAGATTAGACCCTTGTCATTGTTGGAGGTGCGTCATCCCTTATTCATTGACTCCACATCAGGTACAACATCACAGGCATCATAAATGCCATATTGCTAATAAAATTGCCCTAGATCATCCATCATAAAGATAGTGTCACTTGGCCATACAACATATAAGCTGAGTGTCCCAAAGAGATTGCCATTAAGGCACAAAATGGCATAACACAAAACGTCAAGGAGAATGAATTAAGCAACCACTGGAATTAGACCTGCATTGGATGGAAGATTAGACCCTTGTCATTGTTGGGGGGGCGTCTTCCCTTATTCATTGACTCCACATCAGGTACAACATCACAGGCATCATTTTCAGGCTGCTTCTGATTCTCAGGGAATGCCAGTTTGAGAGTTGGGTGTGCAGGAGGGCTGTGTGGCCAGTGGTGGCAGAGCTCTCTCCTCTCCCTCACAGCCTGGCCATCTCTGTCCCTAGGCCTCCCCTCACTATGCTGAGATAAATTAGATCAAGAAGGTGCTAAGGAGGTAGCAGGAGTCTTTCTGCTGATGGCGCAAGGCACCCCTCCCTGATATTCCTAGAGTTTGCACCAGTGCACCACATCTGACTCTACATTTTGAACTTGCACTGTAATTTGCAGTGAGATTAACACAACTCGGAGTGTTGTTAGAGGAGAAAATCCTATCCACCAACGCTCAATTGAACAAGATGTCATCACTTTTTTTCCTGATTAGAAACTGAACTTTGAGTTTTCATGCTGCCAGAAAAGAACTCAATGCTTCTGGGCAGCATGAAAAGCTCAAAAGCCCAGGATACTTTGTCCCTTAAGAAGGTAGATTTTCATGAGAGGGGAACAGGGAGACGCTGGCCTCAAAAATCGGAGGCCCACTTTTAGGCAGACTTGGCAAAGGAACAAAACCAGAAAATATGTTTGAAGCTCTTAGGTTGACCACAGAAAGGTTACAAGGGCTGGAGAATTCTGAGATGGACAAATTGATGGTCCATGACAAATCCTCCCAAGGTAAGGGGCTTCATAAAGGAAACCTTTTTCGGCTACCGTTATGAACAATTTGTTCATAAACTAAGTGCACATCCAACAAAAATAGGATAAACATGTAATTTATATAAATCAGAATTACATCATGATAATAATAATAATAATAATAATAATAATAATAGATCAAATAAATCCAAGGGTTATAACTCTTCACCCTTTTGACCAGTCAATGAGTGTTTTAACTTTTTACCCAATGTTATCAGAACCGGACTGGTCATCAAACCGGTTGACCCGAGAAACCTGAACCGGACCAGAATCGGAAAAAAAGGGAAACAAAATCGGACCACAAAACCATCGACCAAAAAATACATAGAATATTCAAATTTTGAAGTAAATTATATATATTCATGTGCATCCTTGTGAATCCAAACCATTATACACAAATATGCAAAGTTTCTCATGTATATAGGAAGGGTGGATATAATCAAAATAGCACCGAGTGCAATCCATCGCTGAACCAAAATACATCAACAAAGAGGCTCTAAATGGCCTCTAGAGTCCAAAAATAAGCATAGTACTAATCAATAACTATAGTTTAGACTCTAGACTTTACAATCTAATCACATGGTAGAATCATCCTCATCCTCATCCTCTACATCCTCAACATGACTAGACTCTAAAATTGGTTTCCAGCTTGATCCCTCTAGCCCTGAAGGTACCCGTCCGACGTTCAGATCCTCTAGCTGTTGAAGTGGGTCCAAGTCCATCCAAGATAGGTCTTCATTGTCAAATGCTGGTGGATGAGTCTCCACAACCCATTCTGACGAGGGATCAAAATCATCCAAGATTATGCTGCTTGATTCAGGGGTCTTGTTCAACAATTAGTTGCACCTCAACCTAAGGTTGTACTAAACATTCAACCATTTTTGTTCCAAATGGTTTCACTTGGTGTGTATACACTTGTACTAAACATTCAACCATTTTTGTTCCAAATGGTTTTACTTGGTGGTGTGTATACGCTGAAAAACACTCCACACCCAGAAGCACTACATGTCTGGCTCAATATCTGAATTGCAAACATTTTCAAATTAGGGCACTGGCTACCAAATTGTCCCCACCAATAGGTTGCAATAAGAGTTGAAGGCAAAGAAGCTTCAACAAATGAGTTTGAATCTTTGACTCAACTTTTGCAATGAATAATATAATTTGAAAACTTTGAAATTTCATATCTGGTGGATCTTTGATTTGCTTTGTATAGCCATAGACATGCTGAAGGTATCGATACTCGTTGAAATGCAAGAGCTTACTGTATATCTCATCTTGTATTGGATCAGGGACCATGCACTCAATGCATTTGTACAATACTTCTTTTACCTCCCCACCCATTTCAAAATCTTTTGTATAATGGTACCTTCGGAAGACAAAAAAGCTTCATCAATTGAGTTTGAAACTTTGGCTAAACTTCTGTAATTAATAACATATCTTAAAAAATTTGAAATTACTTACATTGAGTTTAAGTAATAATCATCTACATGTAAAGGTCTATGGAGTTGTTTGTTCCATCTATCATCAATGATTTTCCATAAAGGAAGATACTTTTGTCTTTATCACCATATGCTGTCTTTATTGACTCTTTGGCTCGATCCATGGCCTCATAAATGAAACCAATGGTAGGTTTACCACTATCCACTATTTGCAACACTTTCACAAGAGGCTCACTGAATTGTACTATCTCTTCTTCCTTTCTCCAAAAAGGTTCTTCAAAAACTTTGTCAACTATGTCTTCCCCTTCAGCCTTTTTGATCCACCGAGATGCATTCTACTCATCATAAGAAAACATCTTCCACAAGTTGTCTCTTTGCTGGAGCATGGATTGCAACGTAATAAAGTTTGTTGCAAATTGTATAATGGCTGATCGAACAAGCACTTTGCCCCTAGTGTTTTTCCTCATAAGGTTCAAGACCAATGTGTGGTTGTAGATGTACCTGGTTATGCTTTTTGCTTGTTCCACACATTTCTTCATCCACTCAATTTTGCCAATATCCTCAAGCATGAGGTCCAAGCAATGGGTTGCACATGGAGTCCACCAAATGGTAGGGTGTCAATGTTTTTCCTCTGTTGTCTCCTCCCTCCCCAATCTCCCCTCCCATCCGACCTTAACTTCGGATCCCCGTTCTCTCATATATCCACCCTCTATGACATTCCTGGGCAACCTTAGATTCAGGTTACCTCTCCGCCATCTTCATTCTTCCTATTCTTAGATAGTGACATTCGAGAGGCTGTTTGGGTGATGAGCAATATCAAAGCAACAAACGAGGAGGGTTTTCAGGCAGACTTCTTTAAGCACGGTCTTTGTGCTCTGGTTTCTCACTTAACTAATCTTTTCAACCATGTGGTTCGTACAAGTTTTCCATCGGCATGGTCACATCACATCATGCGCTTGATACACAATCGGGCCCCAGTTCAGATCCCAACAACTATAGAACAATCATGGTGGGCCACATGCTCTTGAAGCTCTATGCTATGATTCTCCATATGAAGCTCTCTAGTGAGCTTAAGAAGAGATCCCTCAGAGCTAGGGGACAGACAGGATTTCCATCCGCTCATCAGACCATTGACCACATCTTTACCCTCTGGGCTTGTTAACCCCTAGATTTTCACCCTTGAAAATCTTGAGGGTTAAGAGCCAACATGCACTAGTTTGGATGGCATTCTGAGATTCTCCCAGAGTTTAGCACTTGTGGTTAGCAAAGGTTGATTCCCATTAGAGACAGGTATATGATCGGTACATGATTGTTTAGTTCAGAGTTAGAGTTAGCATGTGTTCCCATGCATTTTGAGGGAGATGTCTACATATAGTGGGTGTTGCTACCTTTTAGGAGACACGGTTTGAGTGGGTCTCTTGACAATTTGGAGTAGTTATGAGTATACAGGGATGGTCCTTGCATGATTCTAGGCCGATAACACTTTTCCGGGTGACATGCAAGAACTTTCTATTTTTAGCAGTTTGAGCTTCAGGCCCCAAATTCATATCCTGAGCACATATTATTGATCCTTGAGACATTCCAAGTCTTTTGGACCTTTTCTGGGATGATTTGACACAAATTTCTATTTTTAGTAGGTTGAGCACCTGTGCTCGCATGTCGATTTTGATTGCAGATTCAAATTCCTTGCAGAAAATCAATTCCAACGAGTATAATATCATTGACATGCAAGGAATTTCTATTTTTAGCAGTTGACACACGATGGTGGTCTCCTAGTCATCCAGAGCATTTGGGGAAAGTTTGGGTTAGTTTCGACAAGTTTTGAATTTTTGGGACCGGAGGGCTATTTTTTGATATTTCTATTTTTAGCAGTTTCGAGAAGTTTTTTAAATTTTTGGGACCAAATGGCTATTTTTGTCAATTTCTGTTTTTAGCAGTCATTGTCATCTCCATAAGTGCCAAGTGGCAAACTCAAATTTCGATATGTGGCACCTACATGGCATCAGTTGACCAAGGGCGCATTTTCCAAGGATTATGTATTTAATGAGAAATTAATTAAGCTAATGAGGTGGTGCATGGGTGAGGTGGCATTTTCTGGAGAAAGTTTATCCACTCAAGGCTAATGTTTCTCACTTTCCATGCATTAGTTTCTCAAAATTCGCCTTAAGTGGCTTTTAAACGCTAATTTCCTAAATTTTAGGAAATTCCTTAAAAATAGGGCGAATTTCCCCTTAGCCACTCACTCATCCCTTTGCCAAATTTTTGCGTTTAAACATGCATTTAATTCTTAATTTATTCCTCCATGCGTTAACTCCCTCTTATCCTCACACATGCGCCACTCCTTCACTTAACTATCCCTCACACTCTCACACATGTGATCCTTTAACTCACCATGTGCATACACTCTCACTCATAACTCACGCATGTGCATTACTCACTCACACTTATTTCCTCATGCATATTAATTCCTAAATTTCTCACTCACACTTATTCCCTCATGCGCATTAACTCCTATTTTCTTCACACTCCTCTCCTATATATTGGATGGTCTTCATTGGTTATTGGTTGGATATTGCAGCAGCTAGCATAGTTTCTCTCTCTCATTCATCTCTCTCGTTCTTAGTCTAGTGACTCTTCTTTGAGCAAAGTGATCATTGTACAAGTTGTGGACTTGCCAATTGTGGCACAACCAACCCTCTTGCATGCCTATCAATAAAGAAATCGAGTGTTTGTGTTATAACCTTGTTTCTTGATGGTACTTTGTTAATTTTGTAATCTGATTTGTCATTTTCTGAACTGTTCATTGTGATTGTATCGATCTTTTGGATAGTTTTCTTTCTATTTCCACTCTATATTCATTGTGCTAACCCTGCAGGATCCATCCAACTTCCAAGTAAATAGTATACGGTTTCTTCATCGTTTTGGACTGTTTAACACGCTGTCCAAGACAAAAAACTTGCTGATTTTTTGTTTTAACATAGAAAATCAGTCATAAAGATCAATAGCAAGGTGCCCAGGGTGCCTAGGGACTCCCCCATAAGGCTAGCAAGCACTAGCCCAAACGGAATTTGGGGCCATTACTCCTTCAATTAGCCAAGTTTTTACTGCTGTCCTAACAGATTTATCAGCTCAGATTGGAGGGTAGAAATTTGTGCTAACAGGGCCATCATTGAAGAGGCACGACATCATTCTTCGAAAGTCTACTGTTGCTTTGTAGATTTTCGGAAAGCTTTTGACTCCGTTTTGTGAGAAGCCATGTTCCATAGGCTCAGAAGCATTGGCATTTCCCAAACCCTATTGATTGCCATCATGCGCTTATATGAGTCAGTCCTTGGTCTTCTACGCATAGTTCGCGAGATGTCTGATTACATCAGGAGGACCATCGAGGTTAAATAGGGTTGCCCCCTGTCACACACCTTGTTTGGGATTTACATTGATGAGTTGGAGGCTTTTCTTCACGAACATATCTAGGAAAATGATGGGTGCCTCCTCCACTAGGTTCTGATATCCATCCTGCTCTTTGCTGATGATGTGGTCCTCCTAGCAACCTCTGTAGATGGGTTACATGGACATTTGGATGCCTTAGCTATCTTTTGCGACCTTTGACAGTTGACACTCAACCTGGGTAAAACAAAGGTTATGATATTAAAAGGGTTGAAGAAGACCTCGGGCCTTCACTTCTTCTTCAGAGAAGAGGAGATCGAGATCACCAACACCTACACATACTTGGGGGTGCAATTCTTAGGATCCCGCTTTAGTTTGCTATTGGCCCTCCAACCTTGGATCAACAAGGGCTACGGATCCTTACACCTCCTCAAGAGACAATGCTTTCGACACCATTTTCAGGACATCTCATCCAAGATGTCCCTCACAGACTCCCTCATAGACTCCCTTATTCGACCCATTGTTCTCTATGGCTCAGAGATTTGGGGACCTTCTTTACTTGAGTTTGATTGGGCCTCGGCTGAGAGAGTCCAGACCCTCCTCCTTCAACACATCGTTAGATGCAAGCAAACAGTCCCTCAACACATCATTCTAGCAGAGTTTGGGGTGTGACCCTTCCGACTTGAGACAGTGTTCAGACTGGTCTCTTTTCTGCATCGCATCCGGAGCTTGGCTGACTTGGTGAAGGGGGGAGACCAGTACCCGTACTTTGCCTAGTGTTATTTAGAGACCATTGCCCTCTCTAGCACTTCGGGCCGGACTTGAGGTTGGTTTGCGGGGGTTTCAGATCTTTTAGCATCCGTGGGGATTCGTATGGATCGTCTCCCTCCGTTTAGATATTCCCTAGATTCACTTGGCCACCTCTTACCCACCAGATAGGAGTTAAACAAGATCATCAGAGATGACATTTATAGGCAGTTTATTGAGATCACTTGGGTTAACCCACAGGGTGGGTTACGCCCAAAGATATCCTTCTGTGCTGAGCACTTCTTGGAGCTTAGAGACGGGTTCATTTTTCTACCACATTATACACTCTGCCATTGGATGCAAGTTCTTCATATTCCCCTAGGCTAGTTCATAGTGGGTTCTCATAGACTTCGTATAGAGACCGACTACTAGATCGATCGATCAGACAAGATATGCCAACTGTGCCATCTACAAGAGGTCAAGACTGAGGAGCACTTCATCTTCTGCTGCCCTATCTATTATGATATCAAGGGGAGGTTCCATTGCATATTCAGGGGGATTCAAAGCCTCATTGGCTTCTTCAGATATTCTGACCAGACAGTAGCGCAACAGACGATACATGCTTTCCACCGAGGAGCACTTCATCTTCCGTTGCTCTTTGCATTCCCCTAGGCCTCAACGTCGAATTACCTCTTCCAGACAATAGCACAACAGACGATCCAGGCTTTCCACCAGTTCTCCCCCCGGACATCATACTTTACTTTGCTTCCTTCATTCAACCTCAGATGGTAGGAGAGATGGGTTTATTCCATGATAGAACTATCTCATTACGTTTGGTTCTTCTTGTTCTTGGTTCTTCTCCTCCTATACATCTCCACTTCAGAGCAGGTTTCTGGGCTTGAGGTCGAGGCTTGTTCATGACTCTTAGCCCACTCTCTACTCTACATTACTTTACTTTTTGCATCTTTCCTTTTATAGGAGACCCTTCGGTACTCTTGCTTTGTAAAAACATCATTGTACTCAATATTCCCCTTTGACCTACTTTTGTGGTCATTAGTTGGACATTAATAAAATTATCTTATCTTATCTTAATCCAACATCCTTCTCGCTGCAATATAGTTGGAGGCATTGTTGGTGATGACCCGTACAACATTCTCCACCCTCACCTCCTCAACTACTTCATCCAAAAGATGAAATAATAATTGTTCATCCTTAGCCTAATCAAATGCATCCACAGATTAAGAAAAACACAGGTCCTTTTAGGCAAGCAATTAGGAAATTAAAAATGGTGTGGGATCTTCCATTAGTCCATTCATAAGACATAATTTTGTACCCTATTTTACTATTCTTTGAACCTCTTGAACTTTATGAGGTATTCATCTATTCTTTGAACCTCATTTTGTAAAAGTGGCCCCTTGATATCATGAAAACTAGGGCCTTTGAAGCACAAACCACATGAAGCTATAGCATCTAACATAGGTTGATAATATGTAGAATCAGTAGTATTGAAAGGTATGTTTGCATCATACCACCATCTAGCAATGCATTCCAAAACAACATTCTTTTCCATCTTCTTCCATTTAGAATCAATGGTGGGTTGAGCACCAGGGGTGGTGCGGGGTACAAAGAAAGAGTCAAGCCTACTATGTGGCCTCTTCAAATTGGATGTACTAGGGCTGGAAACAAGTTCTTCTCTAGGTCCAACAGGATAACTAGAGGATTATACAAAACTAGGCATTTGATCTTGAGTGTCATACTCATCATCAATTAAATGTGAAGTTCTCCCTATCTCTTTTTTAATATTTTTAGCCTTGGCCTTTTCTTCTTGGTAGGATTCAATATAACCTAGCATCTCCGCTTTTAGATCACCCAAGACTTTTTTGCAAGGTTTTACATTCCCTCTTGCATGTGCTAAGTGTTGTTTCAACCTATGGATATCCCCCCACCAACTTTCTTCTGATAATAGTTGCATACCATTTTCCCCTCGGTGTTCAATTGGAAATGATCCCATGTTGGATCCCTCTTCTCTTTAGGAGCCATGGCAATTTTCATGCCAACAAAAAACAAATCTGCAAATAAAACCCTAGAAATTTTTAATTACTAGGAAAAAAATAGCAATTGTAAAGAGAGGAAGAGGAGAACAAGAGCAGCCTTGATGTACCTTCACAAGCCTTCCAAATTTAGAGAAGAAGAGCAGCTCCACTAGTCCAAAACAACAAACTCCAAAACAGTTCCTAACAGCAGAAATAACAGCCCCAAGAAATTCTAAAAATCAACCCTTGAATCAGCTCTAAACCAGCCCAAAAAATTCTGAAAATAATCCCTTGAATCAACTCCAAATCAGCCCAAGAAACTCAGCTCAAAAACTCTCCAAATTGGCCTTCATTCAGCTCTTTAAATGAGCCCAAGAAATTCTTCAAAACAACACTTCAATGAGCTCTCCAAATCAGCCCAAGAAACTTAGCTCAAATGAATTGCGTGAGTAAAATGGAGTTGGGGGGGGGGGGAACCTTTTTAAATAGCATTAGTGGGGCTCTAGGGCTAGGTTTTGTGCATCCACTTTTATTAATTTATTGTTTTCTTGTTTTTTAATTTGACTCTATGTGGTCACTAGCAGTGACAGTATGGAACCAACCGGTTCTAGTCCGCTTTTGATAACATTGTTTTTACCATCATGAGAGCTTGTAAATCACCACTCATATTATTCAAATGCAAAAAATATTTTGTTTATCCTATATGGATTTCCTTCCCTGTCCTATTTGGATTGCATGTTTTGTCATCAATGAACATATTGTTCGTAACATTGGTATGAGAGCTTGCTTAATGCAATCCTTTGGCCACACATTTTTTAGAGCTAATCTGAAAGCCAACCTTTGGCCATTTCAACAACTTTTGTCTTGTGGCCAATATTTTTCAAATTACGATCACCAAAATCCATTGCAAAATTGAAAAGCAAATTAGAAAGCATCGCTGAAAAAAGGAAAGATTTAAAGACACATTGTGAAGAAAATATCATTGTTAAATATCATTACAATGTTGTACATTAAATGCAATTGACAACTATAGTTGTGGATGAATCACATCAAAGAACATCCACCTAGAAGGGAATTCTTTTATAGAGACTGTCAGTCGTTCCAGAAGTCGTGAGTCATTAAAGGGGAAGTCTGTGGTTCTAGAAACTATCCACTATCCTGCAAATCATGAAATTCATATTTTTGGAATCTTATCATATTTTTTTAACCCAAACTGGAGAATTTATATTATAAAGAGGCTGCTCTGGTACAACAAGTTACATGAGGAGACAAAAATCCCAGTGGGCGGAGTTCAAAAACTGAGCTCATACTGCATTGAGCTTAGCTCTACAAAGTTCATCATAATATTTACAACTGTTCCAATCTAACAAACTTCTAGTGCAACTTCTATAGAAAACCCCTAGACATAGCCAAAATTTGAAGATCATCCATACTAAAATTTAAAGAGGGGACCTGATCTGTTCGTTCACTTCCTCCATTTCATCATCCTCTGCCTGCTGGATAGTAGCGTTGAGGTCTAGAAGATGAGATGCTCCTAGACTAGAATTCATTGATTCTGTATCACCTGCCACATTGTCTTGTGGCTCCTGGGACGCTGGCTGAAGGCGGATATCTTCCAGCTGGCTTCCCAATGCATCCACCTCATCATTCAGAGCTTGAACCGATTGCCTTTGATTCACACTGAGTTACAAGACTGAGAGAACTTGAGAGGCGAGAGTGCTCATCCTGCTCTGCAACGTGATAACTAGAGTGCGGATATCATCTAACTCCTGCTGTAACTGAAGAACTCTGGAATTGGTTCCTTGGTGACGACTTGCCATGATGAATTCTCCGATATTATGTCTTTGCCACCTTTCTTGACGATAAAAATTCCAGTGCTGAACGAAGAGTGCCCGAATGAGTCTGTCGAAGGAAACCTCCAGATTTGAGGGGCAATTCATCCCTCCTTGATGGATTCGATTGCATTCCCAATCTTTTGCCGGATGGTCTGAAACGTGGGAACGAACCTAGCTGTAGGATTTCGCAGGGATGGCGGCAACCATATTTGGGTAGCATAGTGTGAGAGGTGAAACAAGGACTGACACCGATGTTATAAGAATCGAGCAGACACGACAGAAAAGGAGGAGCGAAGTACAAATGAGGAGAGAAGGCTCGTGAGAGCCAGGGAGAGGGAGGTGTGACATAAGTCGTTGAGGGTACGGGTCCAAGGAGATCCACATGAGAGCCCGACTAGCACATGGGTGAAGGGACGACTAGAGGAGCATGCCAGGGGAGTTGAATGCTAACTAGGAGGGAAGGACAAGAGCCAGAGGGGGGGGGGGATGAATGTAGGAAGGTGGTTAGGGGTGAGAGGAAAAGACTGAGGAGAGGGTAGCTGGTGGACCAAAAAGGAAGCCATGTGGCTGCTAGCATGGAGACTGAGTTCAAGGCMTTTAGAAGTCCTAGGCTAGGGGCATATGATGAGAGCTAAGCCATGAGCTTAAGGAATAAGGCTATAACTTGCTTTTCCATTTATGGATAATGAACCAAATTCCCCATTTACTCCTTTATTTTCCATCTCATCTGGCAGGGAGTTGAGTTCTCTCTTGACATGCCAAAAAAAGACTTGGCTGGTTTCCTTGATAAGACTTTGTCTACGAACAAATATCATTCTTAAACGAGCTTCAGAAGGGAGGGAGGAATGGATTAAATGTCGTATTGTATTTTTAGAGTCTCCCATGATTGTCAGATCTCTATGTTTTTTGTTCTGCTTGATTGTTGGTAGTGTTGCCTACAGACAAGTGGTAAGTTGACTCAATTTGTCCTCTACGGTCATAGAGCACCCCTCCTGCACCTGTCGCCCCGAGGTTTCCTTTTGAAGCACCATCAAAGCAAAGGGAGTGGTGAGCTTGATCTTTTATCCAATGAGGGAAATTTGAAGCCGAAAGTTGAAGCTGCCAGGCTGATCCGATGTGAACAAAGTTGCAAGCTGCTGTGTTTATAGGGAACCTCTCCATCCAATTCTTTTCCCAGTGATCCAACACATTCGGCTGCATTGATTTTATACCTCCTGTGTTGAAATGCTCCAGGATAAAACCCAAATCTTTTGCAACCACTATTTATGGGGAAGATTTTGAATCCTGGAAGATACCTCTGTTTCTTGCTAACCATATTTTCCAACAGACAAAGAGGGGAAGAGTGGACTAGATTTTTTTGAAGATGAGCTTTCTTTCAAAGGAACCACAATAAAATTGTACCCGATGAAAAAGCATGTAGTATACAGTATGGGGGCATTGAGTACGAAAATAAAGTTACTGAAGTATAATTTCCCAAACTACTTTAGTGAAAGGACAGTCAAGAAAAATATGATGGGAAGTGTCAAAATCCTCAAAACAAAGGACACATCTTGATGGACCCTGGATTCCTCTTTTCACTAGATTCTCCCGTGTGAGCACTCTCTGATGTTTAAGGATCCAACTAAAACCACTAATCTTAGGATGTTAGGATTCCATATGCTTCCCCACTTATTGGAAATAGGGGGTAAGCCCATTTTTTGTAACTCTAGATAATATCCTTGCTTGACTGAGTATCCCATTTTTCCCCACCCTCTACTGTCTTTGTAATTTTGGAAAAGTGGAGCACAACCTTTTAAATTCTGGAGAAGGGTCACAATGAGGGGTTTGAGGTGGAGGCGGGGGGGGGCGGGTTTCCAAAATTCCAATTCTTCCTTCTTCCTGATTGGACATCCCAACAAGAGATGTCATGGAGAGTAAATTTATTCTAATCAGGCCAGAGTTTTAAGGGTCAGAGGTGTTGAATAGTCTCGGGGGGGGGGTGTCCCATAATGCTGTCTTGCCCGATCTTTATATGTTTTCCATTGCTAGGGGACCAAAAGTGACTATGGGATAAGAGGTGGAGAGAGGATTTGAGGAGATGCCAAATTTGGGAGCAAGACGAGGGGGAGGCAAAATTGTCGAGGCATCTCATGCGGGGGCCAGGGAAGTACTTTTTGTTAAGCAGATTTTCACAATTCTTTTTGACTAGTGATCAATTTCCATAGGATTTTGGCTCCCAAAGCTTTGTTCATGATATAGTGGTCCTGAATTCCTAGATCTCCATGGTTTTTAGGGGTGCAGACAGTGTTCCAATTGACCAGGGGAAAACACTTGGAGTTAGATTTCCCCCATTGCCAAAGAAAATGCCTAAGTTCCCTGGCAAATGAGTTGCAAAAAGAAGCAGGGGCTAGAAACATCGATAATTGGTAGAGCAGGAGGGCATTTAGCACAGAGTTAAGGAGCACTATTCTTCCAACAGGGTTTAATGAAAAGGCTCCCCATTGAGTGAATTTGGATTTGAATTTATGAAGGATGGGTTGCCAAGAGGAAGAGGGCAAAGTTTTCAGGCTGATGGGGATTCCTAAGTATTTAAAAGATTTCCATTACTCATTGTATTGGAAGTTGAAAATGCTGGTTATTTCTTTGGCAAGGTTGGAGCTAACATTCCAAGTGTAGAGCTGGCTTTCAGCATTGTTTATCAGTCCCCCAGAAGCTTTGGTGAACAAATCCATAATTCTTTTAAATCTTAAGGCAAGAATGGTGGAGGCGACACTAATTAGGAGGGTGTCGTCAACAAATTGCGAGTGATTTAACCTTTTAGTTCCTCTACTTATTTTTATGCTTGGTATGGATTTTTGGCTTCTGGCAAAATCCAAGGTTCTACTGAGCGCTTCAACCACGAGGATAGAAAGGATGGGGGAAAGAGGGCAACCTTGTCTTAGTCCTCAGGAGGCTCTAAAAAAATCTGTAGGACGACCATTAACAAGAGGCTATCCAAGGGTTAGCAAAGCATGCTGCAACCCAATTAAGGAAGGAGGGGTCGAAGCCAAATTTAGCCAGATCAACCAGGGGGAATCTGTGCTTAACTCTATCAAAAGCATTGGCCATATCTAGTTTGATTATCATCCTTTTCTCTTTTTTGGAGTTACTTGAATGGATAGCCTCTTGTATAAGGATGATATTATCAATTATTTGTCTTTTTTCCACAAAACCTCCTTGTGAGGGGGAAATGAGCTTGTGGAGGAGGGGTTTGATCCTATTAGCAATAACTTTGGATATGATTTTGTAAGAAACATTGTAAAGAGAGATGGGCCTGAATCTATTGAAGGATGATGGATTTACCTCTTTGGGAATAAGTGCCAGGAAGGATGAATTGGAGTTGCCTCCAATACGTGCAGATCTCTGGATGTATCTGACCATGTGAATCAAATCAAACTTTATTATGTGCAAGTACAGTTTGTAGAAGTTTTAGTGTTAGTGTTTATGGCTTCAGACATGTATTTCCACCACCCCAAGCTTGTCTCTGAACCAGACGAACTTGCCTTTGACCAAAGGCTTGGTGAAGATGTCTGCCAACTGCTCCTCTGTAGGAATGTACTGGGGCTTAATAGCTCCCTTCTGCACTCTATCCCTGATGAAGTGGTACCAAATCTCTATGTGTTTGGACCAATCATGAAACACTGGATTCTTCGAGAGCTTGATGCATCTCTGGTTATCATAGTGGATCACTGTAGGCTCAAGCTCTTGTCCAAACAATCCAACAAGAAGCTTACGAAGCCAAATGGCCTCGCAACTAGCCAAACTGACTGCTATGTACTCTGCCTCAGTTGAACTCGGAGCCACTGAGGTCTGCTTCCTACTGAACCAGGAAATAATTGCGGACCCCAAGCTAAAGCAACACCCAGAGGTGCTCTTCCTGTTTGTATCACTGCCAACCTAGTCTAAATCTGAATACCCCTGCAACCTGACACCACCACCACCAAGATATTGTAGCCCATGTCCTACTATGCCCTGCAAGTATCTGAGCACATGTTTTGTAGCCACCTAATGGACCTCCCTTGGCTCCACCATAAACTGGCTCAATGTGTTGACTGTAAAACAGAT
This sequence comes from Picea engelmannii, assembly GCA_009831015.1. Taxonomy (NCBI): domain Eukaryota; kingdom Viridiplantae; phylum Streptophyta; class Pinopsida; order Pinales; family Pinaceae; genus Picea; species Picea engelmannii. The sequence continues at coordinate 408,590 of ML779434.1, read as the reverse complement.
GTTTGGTCGAGTGTTGACCAGATATATCAACGAACCAATAAGATGCATGTACTCCCTACCATCTGCCAACTGTGAGGTAGAAGCATCTATCTTCCTCAAGTTGGACACCATCGAAGTGGTCATCGGTCTGCAATGCTCCATCTCGAATCTCTTCAGGATCTCTAGAGTTTACTTCCTCTGTCCGAGGAAGATCTCGCTCGATCGCTGCCAAACCTCAAGTCCCAAGAAGTAGTGCATCGGTTCGATATCCTTCATCTCGAATTCTGATGCTAGATCTGATTTGCAACTTGCAATCAATCTATCTGCTACTGTTAGAATGAGATCATCAACGTACAAGACTAGAATGAGGATCTCAGATCCAACCATCAGAAGGTAAAGGTTGGGATTTGCCTCACTCTTGGTGAAGCCCATGCTCTGCAGATAACTGTCAATCCTGGCATACCAGGCCCTGGGAGCCTGTTTGAGACCATACAATGCTTTTTCAGCCTGCACACATGTGTATCTCTGCTGTAGACCTCAAACTCCTGTGGCTGCTCAATATAGACCTCTTCCTCAATGATGCCGTTGAAGAAGGTGATCTTCACATCCATCTGGTGAATGCTCCAACCCATCTTAGAAGCTATCGACAAAACTACCCGAATAAAGGAGTATCTGGCTACGGGAGCAAAAGTCTCCTCGTAGTCTACTCCCACTCTTTGAGAAAACCCGTGAGCCACAAACCTGGCCTTATGCTTTTCCACACTGCCATCTGCTGCATGCTTTACCTTGTAAAGCCACCTGGAAGTCACAACTGACTTCCCCTCTAGTCTCGGCACAATCTCCCAAACATCATTGCGCATGATGGAGTTGTGCTCCTCCACCATGGCATCTCGCCATACCTGCTGACTGGCTGCCTCCTCATAGCTGGAAGGCTATGAGTCTATGATGCTGGTCATCAGAGCCATGTAGGTAGGAAACTTCTGAGGAGGTCTGCTCTCTCGGAAAGTGGTACTGGGAGGCTCAACATGCTCCAGCCTCCCGAGCATCCTGCAAGGTCTGCTCAAACCACCTTGGCCTACTGACTGATGTCGAAGGCATTGACTGCTCCTGCACCTCTACTGAAGTCTGGCTCCTTGCTGTGGAAGTGTCTGCACTCAACTCTATCTTTGGGTCCTCCTGTGACCCCTCTGGATCTGTGGGCAAATCTTGAGAATGCCTGGATGTCAAGTTCTCCTCGAACTTGACATCCAGGCTCACCACTGTCCTCCTCTGATCTGGTAGGAAGACTTTGTAAGCCTTCGAATCATCGTTGTATCCCATAAAGATGCCCCTCTCTCTCGAGGGCTGTAGCTTTGTCCTCTTCTCCACTGGAATGTGGATGTAAACAGGACAACCAAAAATCCTAAGATGGCTTATCTCAGATCGTCTGCCAGTGAATGCTTCCTCCGGTGTCTTGTCCTCCAAGATCCGGTGTGGGCTCCTGTTCTGCAAGTACACAACTGTATTGCAGGCTTCTGCCCACAAAACAATGGCAAGCTCTGATCATGGATCATAGCCTTCACTACAGTGATAATGGACCTATTTTTCCGCTCAGCCACCCCATTCTGCTGGGGGTTGTATGGCACTGTCTTCTCCCTCCTGATCCCTGCCTCCTTGTAGAAATCAAGGAACTCTGCAGAGGTGTACTCACCCCTGTTATCTGTCCTCAAGTCTTGATCCTCTTCCCTGTCATATTCTCCACCTGAGCTTTGAAAGCTCGGAAGTGACTGAAGACCTCATCTTTGGTCTTCATGAAGTAGATCCAAGACTTCCTAGAGAAGTCATCAATGAAGGTCACATAGAAAGATGCGCCCTTCACTGAAGCCACTGACATCGACCTTTTACATTTGAGTGAATCAGATCCAAGATGCCCTTGGATCTGGTCTCGCTACTCGGAAAGGTTGCCTTGACATTCTTGCCAAGCGCACAACCTTTGCACACCCCCTGCTCATCCATACTGAAGTCTGGCATCCCAGTAACCATCCTCCTCAGTAATGGGAGAGCTCTGTGATGGAGATGCCCCATCCTCCTGTGCCACAGATTGCACATGCTCTCACTGGTGTGCATCAAAGCCTGAACAGGCTGGCCATGAAGTCTGTAGAGGTTCCCATTCCAGACTCCAATCTGCAAAGCTGTGTCTGGAGACCTGAGTCACCCTCTGAGAAGCTGCTGAATAGATCCCTCTCCTCTGTTATATAGCAGGAAGCACTGCTGTCCAGGTACCAAGTACCTCTGGAAGTGGTACTGGTGGAAAGGCACGACACGAATGAAAAATCATTCTCGAACTTGCATGCAAGCTCGCTCAGCTGTGTCTCAGCTGTTGCTGCAACTGTCTGTGGCTTCCCTTTGTTCTTCTTCCTGAGTGGACCCTGAGAGGCGAAATGGCCATTGTTATGGCAGATATAGCATTTGATCTTGCTCATATCTCTCCTCTGCCCAGACTGCTGACCCTCTTGAAAAATTTGGCCTTGCCTTTCTTGGTTTTACTGACCAGGGCCAAGTTCTCATCTGCAGAACCTCCTCCCTGCTTGCTCGCCTGTGCACGAGTCTGTTGCTGAATGCAGTCATCCCATAATCTTTCCTACTTGGGAAGATGCTCTCAGGCACAAATGCCATGAATGAAAGGCTGCCATGGATTGGTGAAGCCATTCAGAGCAACATTAACAAGCTTTGCATCTGGCACTGTCTCTCCCACAGCTGCAAGCTGGTCACAGATCTGAGTGATCCTCATAAGGTAGCTAGTGACATTATCTGAGTTGGTCATCTTGCATTCTCCGAGCTTGGTCCTGAGAATCATCTTGCGATTCAGGTTGTCACTTTGAAAAAGTGAAACCAGAGCGTCATACATCTCCTTGGTACTGTTTTTCTCTGATACATGCGGGATCAGATGATCCTTGACAACTTCAAGGATCACCCTCTGGGCCTTGATGTCCTTCTTCTCCATTGCTGCCTGGGCTGCTGGATCTGCCACAGCCTGCACCTGCTATGTGCCTTGAGCCACTGTCTGAGTTGGTGCTGGAGGAGAGACACCATTTGTAACCACCTCCCACAGATCTTGTTTCTTCAGAAGCAACGTCAACCTTGCCTTCCAAGGAAGAAAATTCGAAACCCCATCCAAGCGATCCTCGACCTTCACGCTGACAACTGACATGGCTGATCTGTAAATACTCTGTACTGGATCTCTCTCACTGCTTTTCTCTCAGAGCCAACCTTCTGATACCATGTAAATTTTCTATAAAAACAGAAATCTGAGCATATAGATTAGATCTAAATACTACTCTGTAATTATTTTTACTTGCATGCAGCGGAAAATATGAAAAGCAAGAAAACCCAGAACACTAATAAATTTCTGCTCCACAAAATCAGTTCTTCATTAATGATATCTGAACCTATTGGAGCTCCCACACGGGAAAATGGCTCCTGAGAATTTACAAGCAAAAACAGAAAATCTGAAAGACAGAAATCACTAGAAGCAAACCTCAACCAAGCTTTCCTGATCAGCAGTCGTACAACTGTAGCTGTACGGCCAGAATCAAGCCGTACGGATTCACACATGTGGCTGTACGACCCACACGTGCGACCCAAAACCGAATCTGCTGCAGCCTCGAAGTGCATGCAGCCTTGCTGCTGTCAAACGGTCCACTCGTGCGACTTTTCCTTGATGAAAACGGCCCACACGTGCGGCCCTTCTAGCTTGGAATAGTACGGCCTCTTTGCTGTGATCTTTTGCCGTCTTCCTCTGTTATTTCTCTGGTGCAAATCCTCGCCAATCTGAAAAATCTGATTGCAGATTTTTCCTTCACCTCATTCACTCTCTCTGAATGATCTCTTTGAATAATGAATGCCTAGTCTTTGTATTTCTGTCTTTTGTATTCTTGACTTGAGTCTTCAACGACCAAGATTAAATCTTGAAATCAATGGCTCAGATCTAATTAACTTACTAAGTGCTAAATTAGAAAAAGCACTTTCATTAATTAGAAATCACATTAATAAAAAAGACATCACTTTAATTAATTAATTAATTAAAGTGATTTCTAGAAATAGACAAAGATACTTTAATGACGATTTCCATAAATAGGCAATTCATGGAAATACCTGTCTGAAGCCACAAACACTAATAGAGGTAGAGATGATATCCATGAAGGAAGGGTCCAAAGCCCAAAGTGGATTGAATCGGAAAGGAATTGGTCCCAAGTCCTCTTGATTTGAGAGAGTTAATGAGATCGGTCTATGATTAGAGCCGCCCCAGGGAAGAATGTTTGAATTGCAGGAAATGTTATCTTCGAGATAAAAGATGCTAACCAGAAATCTGTCAAGCCTTGTTGCTATGTGAGTCTGTGACCTTTTCTCGCCCTCCTATTGTTCAGGTGTACTTGTTTTTCTTTGGCTTTATATCAGATAAATCAAGGGAGGAAATCAAGTCCTCCAAATGCTCTCTTTAAGGATCCCGAACCAGGTTGTCTCCTCTTTTTTCTCTTGAATGAAGAGTGGTGTTGAAGTCTCCTGCCATGATAAGACGAGTATTTGTGCTCAGATTTTGGAGGCCTAGGAGAGTTGTTTGGCATATACACACTGATTACAGTGAATGTCTCTCCAGTCACCATTGAAGAGAGAGAGACTTGTAACCAGTGAAGGGTAGATTGACTGCTTTCAAGTTGGAAAAGACAAGAGTTCCAAAGCGTGCATAGACCTCCCGATGCACCTCAAGAGCTGTGACTGCTTATCCTTTACTTGAGTTCCAAAATTTTTCTACTTTGGATAATAGATTCTTCCTCTTGCATCTTGGTTTCCTGGAGTAAAAGTACCTACAATTTCTCTTGTTTTATTAGGGATTTCACCAATTTCGATTTGGTTGGTCTACCGAGGCCTCTATAGTTATAGGAAAGGACTTTCATCATTTATGAGAGGATTTAGGAATCCCTCCTTTAGGAGGGTTTGAACCACTATGGGTTCATGAGTCTCTTGTTTCTTTAACAACTAATCCATCTAAAGTTGATTGCGTGCCCCTTTCTTTTTCTTTATTTGCTTCCATTTGCCTTTTTTTCCTGTGTGAATGTCTACCAACTTTCTTGGCTGGTTCACTGACTGAGGAGTCCTTTTCCAATTCTTCTCCTCAATCTACGATAGGAGGTTCTTTTGTGAGAACGATGGGTGGGATGGAAGAAGACGAGGGGAAATCAGTGGGGTTTGATGGGAAAGAGATGAAACTATCAGGTGAAGGGCAATAATCAGGGGGAAGTTCAGAAGAGGCTTACACACGGTTTTGGTCAGGGGAGGTGAGCGGTTCTACCTGAGGGACATCATCATTCACAGCAATAGGATCATAACGATTCATGTTGGTGCTAGGTTCAGAAGAAGCTTTACCTTTTATGGGAGAAGATGTTGAGGAGGGATGACCTTGTTTTTGTTGCACTCTTGCTTTTGCTGGTTGTCTTCGTTTCTTTGGTTGTTGCCACTGTTCATTCTCCTCTTGAGGTTCTGGTTCCTGAGCTAATTTAGGGCAATTTTTGGCAAAATGCCCATATTCATGACAGTTTTTGCATTTGAAGGGGAGTTGCTCCTAGTCTGCTTGTTGCAAGTATGTCCATTCGTCCAAAGTGATCTGAACCGCTTGAGGAAGACCCTTTTCTAGATCAACTTTGACACATGCGTGCACAGGCTTGGATGCCTTCTTTTGGTTCTGCTCTGTCTATATATTTACCAAGAGCGTTTCCGACAACTCTTACTGTTTCATCGTTCCAGTAGTGCAGGGGGAGGTATCGAAGAAGGACCTAGACTAGAATTGCGGAGGGAATATCATTTTCAGGGTTGAAGTCTAGTGTCCACCTGTTGAGATACATGCCTCTAGTGCCCATAAAATATGGGCCACTTCTAAAAATTAAATCCCTGCCTTCCTTTGATTCAAAAAGAAAAGCAAAATAACCTCTCCCACAGAAGGCGTGAGAGAGATTTCCCTTGATCAAGGGTTTCCAATTTTTGTCTACCCAAAGAGCCATAGACTTGGGAGAGGACCAAATACCTGTAAACTATCCAATTAATCTGTTTTCGGCTAGCTTGAGAGCCAAACTTGTGGATGAGCTTTGGTGTACCTGCACTTTTGGGACTTCATCGATTTTTTTTACGAACTTGGAGGAGGCCGATTTAACTGCTTTGCTCAGAGAGGTGACCAAAGCTGAAAAGGAAACAACATAGAGGGGTGGGGTGAGCCCTCGCCTGAGGCAGAGACCATGACGAGGAGTAGGGCGAAGGGTGCTAGGGTTTTTCACAGGCTAACTTAGAGATAACATTGACATATATGTTAAGTGTTCTTAAAAAAACATATTAAAAACAAATTGGAATTTTATCATATTGGTAGATACCCTTTATGGAAATATGCACATACTTAAGTTTTGGTGCTCATCAAAGAGTAAAACATTAGGGCAAAGTTATGGTTTTTGCTTTTTGGAAACTAATGATATTTTTGGATACCCTTTATGGAGGACATCATGAGTGTGAATCTTGGTGATCATTAAGGAACTTGAGAAATCGAATAAAAAATAACATTTTTTGCATTTCAGGAAGTGGTCATATTTTTGGATATCCTTTATAGTGAATAACAAGTGGGCCTATTGATGCATTTTACTGCACTTAGAGTCCATGCTATGAAACTCCTTGCAATAATCCCAATTTTGTTTCCCTATATAAAATGAGTAGGTTTTCATTTGAAAGTTTATAACACGGGTTACAAAACCCAAAAACCATTTGGTCCTCGTCACCCAGAAAGTGTGTCAATTTTCTTGCTCTCCTTCCCTCGCACCTGGATTTCTGCTAATGGGAACACACTTTTTTTGAAATCTGAAGTGTCCGACGATCATTAAATGATGATCATAAAAACTCATAAAACTTTCATCGTTAGAATTTGGATTTAGTTCAAACGCTGTAGTTTTCCCTCTTTATGGAATGACACTAGGTTTCCATCCGGATAAATATATATATCAAGGAAGCAAAACATGGGTATGAGCAACGTCTCACTAGAAATCCCTCTATGTTAGCTACATCCAATATCTTACAGAATGAAAAATGGAGGACATATGGTGGAGAGTCGAGACATCGCCAATTTTGTCTGAGAACCCACGAAAGTAATGTTAATGGCTTGGTTCAAAAAGATTCAGAAATTCAAATAAATAAAATATGTTTAATGCATTCCCCATTTTCCCTACATCACACCTCCACACATGCCTTATGTTGGTCTCCATTTCTTTCTCCCCTTATCTTCTCATCTACTTCTTATTCCTCCGCATCCTCCCTTGTCTTCCATATTTCGCACTCCTTATTCCTCTACATCACCTCAATTCCCTCCATTCCACATCCTTCCTTGTCCCCCGTATTCCACACCCCTTATTCCTTTGTATCACCTCAATCCACTTCAATTTACATGCCCTTCTCTTCTCTGCATTCCGCATGTTATATCCTTGTTGGAGATATTACACACTCACCTAGAATTATTTTCCTAAGTTTGATAGTCCAATGTTGAGAACGCTTCCTTAGATGACGATATTCTCTTTAGAGAGTATTCCCCTACAAAATAGGACGTTCCGCTTCAGTTCAGAGTCAACTACACTCAGTTAGACTAGTGGAAGTCACTCATGCATGGAAACCTTGGTTTTATATCCAACAGTTGCATGTGTTTCTCTTACTTCCACATGTGTGACTTAGTTAAGTGATGATTGCATGGATCGGTTAACTAGGACTAGGTGGCAATTCACTCTAGTGTCTGTCAATGAGTGTCTAGATCTCTCTAGATCACTACTATGGTGCAGTAGTTACTAATGTAGCCTATATCTATTGTAAATTATTCAATCTTTTGAGTGTGGAATATGGTTAATAGAAATTCTTTCATTCTTTCCTCCATTTTTGTCTTCTCTTCACACCATTTGCAAGTTGTGTACATTTGATTGTTAGCTAGATCTTCTGTGCAGGTATCTTAGAAACTCTACATGGTATCAGAGCCCATAGGCTGCTAGCAAGGATCGTCACCAACACTCTTTTGCAGGTATCGAAGACGGAACAAAGCAATGGGAAAGATGGAGTTTCCCGCATCTGCAATTCTAATGCCATATAACTACTTCGAATGGAAGCGAATAATTTTACACCAACTCAGGGGTAGAGGCTTGTATCGGATAACCATGGCAATGGAAGTAGAGCCTGATTGCGCCGATGAGAAAAATGACTTTCTCAATAGACAAGATATGGCCATAGGATGTATTTGCTTATATATTTCCCCTGAAATTTATCGTCAAGTAGATGATGAATCACAAGACTCAACTCCAAACAAATTATGGACCGAATTGGAGGTTCTATTTGGGAATAAGGAAGATTGCATGCAAAAGGTTGACAAGATAGAGCCAATAGAAAAGCCATTGGAGGATCAATCCTCTCATTCTGAAGAGCCTTCTACACAAGTATTTGCACCAAGGTTTTAAAAACCGAAACCGGTACCGGAACCGGTCGAGGGTCCAACCTGAACCGGAACCGAAACCGGTAATAAACCGGTCGAACTGGTTTCAATGAACCGTTTTTTTTTTTAAATACATAAAATATTTAAATTTTAACGAAAAAATATATTTTTAAGATTTTAAATCATGTTTCCAAAGCATTAGAGACAATTAGAGACAAAATATCCAAAGTATGCTCATGAATATA
>ML779434.1:360232-381336 GCA_009831015.1 Picea engelmannii | reverse complement strand
CATCATCTTATCCTGTAATACTCTTCCTCCCGATTCCGATGAGCTATTACACTAAGATGTTTCTCCAAGTAATATGCCCATTATGACCTTCTTAGTGAATTTAATTAAGATATGACCCATAATAACTCAAAATTACGAAAATCTTCGGAATGCAACGAAACCAAAGCCCAGCTGTGCGGAATGGATCCTGATGATGAACGATACAAGTCGGGCCCAAATAAACCCCTCAATATCTCCCGAACTCTCTATCACCCCTATCTGGCTACTCGGGCAGGCATAACACTCTGAAATGTTGTAATGTTATAATGTCCCAAAATGGGGACATTACATACAGAGAGTAGGACAAAAGTTACTTCACCGGACAAAAATTTGGAATTTGTTATTTCAGTCGAGAAGGGTCAATGGCTACAGGTTTAAGAGTTGAGGACAGACTTGATGGGGCAGTAAATTTTGGTGCTTGGAAGGAGAGAATGATTTTTCTTTTGCAGGAGAGTGAGTTATGGGACATTGTTGAGAACTTCACAACAAACCCAATAATAGTACCTACAAATGCTACACTTCTGACAGCATATACCAAGAAGAGTATCAAGGCTAAAAGAATCATCCTTGATGCCATCAAGGACCATTTGATTCCTTATGTGACAGGGAAGACAAATGCCTATGAGATGTGGGAGTCCTTGACGAAGTTGTATCAAAGTACAAATGAGAACCAAAAGATGGTTTTGAGAGAGAAACTGAAGAGCATTAGAATGACCAAGGCTGGAAATGCAGTCGCATATCTTACCAGGCTGACATAGGTAAGAGATGAACTTGGTGTTGTTGGGGAGGCCATTGTTGACAGTGAAACTTTGAGGATAACATTGAATGGGGTGACCAAACAATGGGCTGTTTTTGTTGAGGGCATTGTGGCAAGAGAGAATCTTCCCAAGTGGGAACGTCTTTGGGATGACTTTGTTCAGGAGGAAACTCAGAGAGGGTATGTGCATGGCAGTTCATCTACTGGTAACGATGAGGAGAATGTGGCTCTTGTTGCTAACATCAAGAAGAAGTTCAAAAAGGGTCCTAAGGCAGGGAACAAGCTGAAGGGTGAAGGCAAGAAGGACATGAGCAAAGTCAAGTACTTTGCATGTCACAAGTTTGGGCACTATGCGAGGCAGTGTCCTAATAAAAGGAAACAGATTGCAACTTCAACAGAAGTGGAAGAGTTTTCCACCAAGTTCGATAAGGAGTTTTCCTTAATGGTGTGTCTTTCCACTAGAGCTACACATTCCAGTGTTTGGTATATTGATAGTGGTGCCTCTTGCCATATGACAGGTTTTCGTGAGCATTTGACAAATCTTACACATATTGGTGATCTTGAGGTAGTGCTTGGAGATGACCGAGTGGTCAAGGCAATTGGTAGTGGGACAATATCATTTCAGAGGGAGTCTCAACCTCCAATGTTGTTGAGAGATGTCCTATATGTTCCTGGCTTGAAGAAGAACTTGATTTCAATTTCTACTATTGAGGAGAGGGGGTATGAGGTGTTGTTCCGTGATGGACATGTGCTCTTATTTCCCAAGGGATCCAGTATCACTTCGGCCAAAGTGATTGGGACTTGACATGAGAAGCTGTACAAGCTCATGTTTAAGCTAGCTAGTGCATTGTATCATACTACCAACAACAATGATCTTTGTGAGCTATGATATCGGAGGATGGCCCATTTGCATCATGGGGCTCTAAGGATACTGAGGGAGATTGTGACTCGAGTGCCAGAGTTCAGTACAAAGCACCAGGAGTTGTGCAAGGGGTGTGCTTTGGGAAAGTACACCAAGACTGTTTTTTCAAGCAGTGACAAAGAGCAACATGTATACTTGATCTGATTCATTCTGATGCATGTGGTCCTATGTCTTCTGTATCATTGAGTGGTTGTTTGTACTATGTCATATTTATTGATGACTTCTCTTGGAAGTCTTGGATTTTCTTCATGAAGACTAAAGGACATGTCTTCAATCGGTTCCAAGAGTTCAAAGCTCTTGTGGAGAACCAGACTGGGAGGAAAATTAGAGTATCGAGGACAGATAATGGGGGTGAGTATACCTCCAAGGAGTTTAATGACTTCTGTGCAAGAGAGGGCATCAAGAGGGAGTTTATTGTTTCTTACAACCCACAACAGAATGGGGTTGCTGAGAGGAAGAACAGGGCTATAGTTGGGGCTGTGAGAGCCATGTTGCACGATCAGGGGCTGCCACTCTTTCTTTGGGCTAAGGCATGTTACACTGCAGTTTATCTGCAGAACAGGAGTCCACACAGAGCATTGGGGGATAAGACTCCTAAGGAGGCTTTCTCTGGGAAGAAGCCCGAGGTTGGGCACTTTAGGATTTTTGGGTGCCTTACATATTCACATGTCCCTTCTGAGAAGAGGACAAAGCTAGAGCCCACGACTTCTCGCTAAGTAACACTTCACCAAAAAATATTAAGACCAATGCCTAAATAATGTAAACTAGGTGAAGGTAGGAGTTAATTATTTTTATACATGCTGAAGTAAAATATATTACAGAAAATAAAAAGACCAAACAACAAGCTAACTTAACCTCAAATTGCAAGGATAATGACCAAATAAAATGCAAGAGAGAGGGGTATACGTCCTTACCACTTTCCTGGTGGTTTGCTGAGTGAGTACCTTGATTAACGTGGTTGGAAATGAGTAATTTCCTCGCTGTCCTGTTATTTCAGACTTGCAAAACAAAGTAAAACGCAGAAACAACAAGGAAAATGGCCTTTTAATGCCTCTCACAAGTGAAAAATTGCTCTAGATCACTGGATCTGTGGGTAAGAAGGGTAGGGAAACAAAGTATAAGTGTGTACTAAGCCCAAGAGCCTTCAGATCTGCTGTAAATTTAATTTCCAGCAAGCTGGAAATTACTTTTACAGAATTGGGGTTCAAATCCCCCTAGGGTCAAAACCCAAAATTTGCTACAACCAACAAAATCAATTGTTGGGTTGTAGTTATGCTCTATAATGACCATAAACAAAGATATACTATGCAAATCAGATCCAAAATTGAAATAAAATGGTTTAGGAAGATAAAATTTACTAAATGCACCCTTTTAATGTGTCCACCAAGTGTAGATCTGAAGATTTTATTTGATGTTATAGTGCAGATCACAGTTTTTCTAAAGTAACCCTTGTAATAGATGTTTAATTAAGCATCAAAACCCAAGGGAATATATATCTTGGTGTAGGGAAAATCCCAAATGACAAAAGCCCCAAGATCTACTAGTGTACAAGAGATAGAAATAAATAACAAAGCTAGGGTATGATTTTTTTGTAATAAAAGATGATTTGAAAATATTTTAGATAAAATGGTGGAAGAAATTGAGAGATATTTTTACCTTTACCTCTTACCTTAAGATGTCTCTGTGTTTGTGCAATTATGACCCCGTGAGCTTAAGATTGGACGGATAGATTTCTAGACAATTGGGTTTGGAGTGGAAGCACTATCGCCCTCAATGATAGAAATTTACCAATAGATGGGTTCCTCCTTGGATTTGCTAGGAGAGTTCCTCTACAGGATGGTCTCCAAGACAACCATCAACTTGGGTCGAATAGATAATAGACCACTTGTTTGAAGCTACTCCCAAAGGAGTTGGTCCAAGAACTTGGGTGTGTTACCTTTGGATCCCACAAAGAGAGTAAGGAGACGAAGGCCTATCTTCTCTCTTCCACGTGACTATGTAGCCCCTCAATAGATTGAATGATTATCTTCTGCAAGTCTCCTAAGGAACCCCTGTCAAAGCACAATTAAAAATACCCAAGACTAAGAAAAACAAACATTACAATTTATAATCCATAGTGACACAAGAGAATTGAGTTCTTGAAAATGGCATTATGATCTCACAAAGTTTCAAGAACAAAAAATGAGAGGAGGGGCTAGCCTTATATGTTTTTATTGTAACGGCTAGTTTCTACCTCCCTCATAAAATAATAATTTTCTTGGTTTGCTCATCCACAATTAGTTGCAGGCTAAACCATTGATAATATTTTTTATTGCATCACTCCATGGTTAAAATGGGATAAATTCCATTTTTAGAATGTTTGACCAATTGATATGTTGGAGGAAATAAACTTAGGGACAATTTCCCCTTGAGAAATGAACATAACGGCTATATTTTGTCCACATTTGGTCAAGCTTCTCCCAACTGCTAGTTTGACTTGTCAAATCCATAAATGAGGAGTTACATTTTGTCCCAAAGAGGATGATTTGGTCATTTAATGAACAAATTCATTAATTTTCTTGAATAGAGGAGCATCTTTGACTTGCTAAAATTTTCCAAGGCAAGTAGACCATAACTTTTACCTCATTTGACCATTTGACTTGGAAAATGTGCTCAATGTTCTTTTTAGGAGAATGGGACGATTTTCCTTGGGGGGCTCTAGCCTCTATCTCCTTTAATACTTCATCAATCCAAAAATGGCAATATGGGTTTTACTTGTAAAATTTTTACAATCATTTTGAGTCCATGTATTTTTGCCTTCGGGGACCCACTGCATTGGGATCCATGAACTATCTCAAAAGACGTGCAATGATGAAAATTCCCCTAATATTTCATCAATCACAATTTTGCAATATTGGTTTTGGTTGTGAATTTTTTCTGAACATTTTGAACCGATGTATTTTTCCCTTAAGGGACCACTGCCTGAAAAGACGTGCACTGCATGAAAATACGTGCACTGATGAAAACTTTGTGACACTGCCATGTTGAGAACAAAACGATAGTGCACTATGGCCAAGGGATGCCTACAGACTCATAGAAAATAATCATGTGGGAAGACATAGGTGTGCATGACATGGACCAGACTAGGCCCCACAAACTTCATTCACCCCTACAGAAGACCTGTGGCTTCGCACAATCATGTGTGCCAATAGATCCGTGCCACGACCTCCAATACTATCCAGGACGAGAGATAGTGAGACATGGACATAAGGGGGACTGATCATGATCGGATTAAGTCTGGAAGTTCACTACAAAAATCATCCACTATGGTTTACATGGATTTGACTTGCATCCTTGGGCTTACAATGGTATAGCCAAGTGAAAAACTCTAGGGTACGTCCTGGAGAGGTAATGTTGATATTATGGTAGCTGCGGGAGGTATTTACCTCCATGTGTAAACCTGRCGAGAATAGAATATTCCGAGAAGCAAGAAGAAACCCTAATTGATTGGTTAATAACCCTAGAAGACAAGTCAGCTCAAGGGAATGACTTGTATTAGGTTATTAGCCTCCAAGAGAAGAAGTCGGCTAAAGGAAATAATATATACTAAAGAATTAGTACCCAGAATGAGAAGTCGGCCCAGGCAATCTGCCATATTTAGTATAAATACAGGAGGCCAGTCTTCATTCTGGTAGGCATTCTCAGAACTGTAGAGCACACTTGTGCGCACTGCAGTTGGGTAGTTTTGTGCGCAAGTTTGGAGGAGAGCTGTTGTTGCAACTACTGCAGCTAGCAGATTTTGTCTTGGCTTGGGCTATCTCTTGGTTATGGTTTGGACTATCTGATCAGCTCTTGTTTGGTGCGCTTCCCTTGGAAAAAGGTGCGCTACCCTTTGTTTGGCTATCTAGCCTAGAGTTTGCTTCCGGAATGGTTCTTTGTCAAGGTTAAGGTGCTTGGAGGGTGGCTTCGGCCTATGGTTGGGTGACAATAGTGATATTGTTTATGGTAAAACGAGCACATCCATTATATTCTAACAGGTTATGGGCCCACACCTCCTTCATTCAGTCTAACCACTCGAAGGGAGCATAGCCATAAGAATATTAAGCTCGTTGAAGAACTGTCGCTAGGGTTTCTAGCAGGAGCAGTCACCAAAGCACTGCAGCTAGGGTTACTAGTAGGTGCAGTTGCAGAAACCCTAATCCTCTCGTTGAGGCACCTTAAGTGAAGGGATTGACCTAATTTCTGGATAGACTAGTGTGCCCTAGCCTAGCGCACCTCCTCGTACTCTCAGCAAGCTAAGACTTCAAGTTTGAGTTTTTGGTCAAATCTAGGGTTGACCAAGTCAAAGCAGCCATGACTTACTCTATGAAGTCAAAAAACAAGTTAGATGGAGCTTCTAACTTCAGAGCGTGGAAGAGAAGGATTGACCTCACCCTTGCCAAGAATAAAGTGTTGGATATTGTGAAAGGAAAGATCGTGGAACCAGAGTTTGAAGAAGAAAAAGAGAAGGAACCACAGAACGTTGCAGTTATGGAGAAGTTCAAAGACAATGACATCAATGCCATGAGTATCATAGTGGATTCTATAAAAGACCACTTGATACCCTACATCTCCCATCTTGACTCATCTAAGAAGATGTACGATGCTTTAACAAACCTCTTCTCAGTCAAAAACATTGGACAAGTAATGTGTCTGAAGAATGAGCTCCGTGATATGAAAGATGAATGATGATGATAGCATAACATCATACTTTGTGAGGATCTCTCAGTTAAGAGATCAACTACAAGCTATTGAAGAGATCACCTCGGAGAAGGAACTAGTAAATATAGTACTCAATGGTCTTCCCAAGACATGGGATGCATTTGCCGCAAGCATGAACACAAGGAAGGAGTATTCTACATTTGAAGAACTTTGGACTTGCTGTGCACAAGAAGAATCAAGGATTAGTGCAAAAGAGAAACCTCAAAAGAAATACAATGATCAAGCCTTCACAACAAGATTCAAGAATTTCAGGAACAAAAGGAAGTCTGGAAAGAAGTCAAATCAAAAGAAGGATATGTCAGAAATACAATGCTTCAACTGTCGAAAATATGGTCACTACAAGAATCATTGTCCCGAGCTAAAGAAAAGGAAGGAGACACACGAAGCAACAGTTGTTGAAGAAATGAAACCCTCAAGGAAGACCAAGCAAGATAAAGCAGACTTCTTCCTCTAAAGACGAAGTAACAATATTCTTCATAGTTCTTGTACATATCTTGTTTGCATAGTCTCTGTACATATCTTGTATATCTATTTCTTAGAAGATAATATGTTCCAAGAGAAACTATACCTATGGAAGAACAACAAGATAAGGATTGCTATCATTATGACTACAAGTCAGACAATACAAATGAAAGGATGAAGTACATCAAACAATTCATGTGGAATTTATTACATAAGTAACAGTTGCAAGATAAGCCGAAATCATAATCAATCTTGAAGAAACCTAGAAGAAGTAAAGACAGAATGAAGTTAGCAATCAAGAGGAAATTGGGGAAAAACTTATGACACTTTGCAGAAGGCAATAACGATGCAGACGAAAGCGTGGAGGGAGCTGATTATATACTTCCAAAAGTAAAACATGCACTCATACATGAAGCAAGGATTAGGAGGGAGCTAATCCTATGATCCATTGAAGATGATGAAGTATATATCCATGGTAACAGCCATGAAAAGCAGTACGTGTTCAGTTTGACTTTAGAAGAAGTCTTCTTCGAAAAGAAGCCTTAAAGTATCCTTGGTTGTCCATCCACACCCATGATCCTATGATGAAAGGAAGAAGTTGGAATCTTCAGAGCATGGAATCTATAGAAAACTCCATGAACCCAAGAGCTAAAGAGAAACACAAGGAAGAACATGAAGATTCCAAGAGAGAAAGAAAAGTCAGAACAACTAGTCATTGTATCGAGGATCACAAGACTACCATCTTGATCTGAACTCACTAAAAGCAATCAAGCAGAGGAAGTGAAAGCTGAGATGAAGAACAGTGTATGGAAGACTCATGAATGTAAGCATTGCGAGATCCAGAACTAGAGGTTCTCCCATATGGAGGGAGAAGACTATGATGACTGCTGGTTCCAGTAAACCAGATATACCTCTACATGAACCACTATATCGTCCGCAATATCCATGGGTTGGAATTGACATCAGATAAATGCAAAGACTGTTCTCCAGAATAATTGAACAAAGAGCTTATGTAGAGCAACCTAAAGGTTTTGAGGTATACCAGAAAGAGACCCTTGTATGCAGATGAAAGAAGATCTTGTATGGACTCAAACGACTTAGTGCAAAGCCTCTCATGCACAACAAAAGCGTGGTGAAAATATTCTATAATAAAAGTCAGAATGGTTACTCAGAAGTCCAGGATGATGGATTGCTAATCCATGACAAATTCTCATGATGAAAGAAGAAGTGCCACATGGATATGTTCCAGTTTGAGCCTTGCCACGATGTTATGAGCTAGCAGAAAACAAAGGAGCTGAATTCAACTATGATATACTATATTGATCAGAGCTATATGAAGCCTTCAAGAAAATATCAGTGTTCCAGAAAAATCGAAGTACATTGAGATCAACCATTACATTCTTCGTGACGAAGTCCAGAAAAGAGAAAGTGGTTCTCCAATATATATCTCCACAGATGAGCAGATAAGCATACATTTTGGTAAAGCCGCTGTCCAAGAAGAAAGAGTTTGCGTACTCAAGATGGAGCTCGTGGAGACGACTTCCTTATTGAAAAAGGAAGAGATGACTCCTAGGTTGGGAGGGAGCACTGATATGTTATTGACTTATGGACAATCATTTTCCAGTTCGAAAAATGGTCCAGGATGAGCAGTTCCTTTCCAGTTCGGAAAGTGGTTTGAGATTTCTGACGGATAGGCATTTTCCAGTTCGGAAAATGGTCCAGATCGAACGGTCATTTTCATAATGAAAATGGTTCGATGGATTGCTGATGTACCATAGACAACGATTTCCCATTGTGGTTAACATGGGGAATGGTCTAGGATAGTCTCTCTTCTTGACGGTCACTCTCAGTAGTGGTCAAGAAGACTGGTCCGCCTCGCTGGACAATCAGTGTTTCGAAGCTTACAGTTGTGAGCAGTTTCGAAGAATGGTCTGTTGTGGAGGTTGGTGCAGGACAGTCATTTCCTTAGGAAATGGTTCGGACAGTCATTCCCTAGGGCAGATTCATTCTCTCCAGGTTGCACTTTGTTTAGTGCTGGAGGAATGGCCCAGATAGGCGAATGGTCCAGGTTCAACAATCAGGGATAGGCATTCCCTAGGGAAGATTCATTCTCTCTAGGTTTCACTTTGTTTAGTGTCGGAGGAATGGCCCAGGATAGGGAATGGTCCATGCTCAGAAATCAGACAGTTATTCTTCCTTGCTTGAGAAGAATAGTCCAGATAGCTCATCATTAATGTTTTACCTTCTGAGGGCAGATGCTATTCCAGATCTCACAGATGTGAGTGGAAGAATGGCCTAGATGATTCGGTTTATATCATAACAATGTTTTTTGTGCAGGTTGATATCAGATGATTGTTATGAAGACGGTATGTCTTTGGACAGTAGATGTATGCTATTGTGGTGGATGTATTCCACTGATTATGATCATATGTCACTGATCAAGTATCTGTATGCTACTTGGTGTGGTAGTGTAACACTGGATTGTAGTTGTGTACTACTATGGATAGACACAGTTGTGTTCTATTAAATGACATTGTTTCGATTGCCTTGAAAACTATCAATAGTGTTGGAAATGATTATCAGCTAGATGGATGATCAATGGACAGAAATTTCCCAGACCAAAAATGGTTCAGGACATTTATTCTTCTAGGACATATGTCCGGATTGGAAGAATGGTTCTTGTGTCACTTTATGGAGTGAGTGACTTATCCAACATCATGTTTGATTACTCAGATGGAGTATGGTTTCGAGAGATGATGCAGTTCATGACATTGATAGTGACGATGATGCTCATGATCTAATCATGAGATAGTCTATACGACTATGTTGATGCTATCGGGTGAATGGTATGTTTGTGCTCAGGACCATTACCTTCAATACCTCCCTAGCTAGGAGGGAGTGTTGATATTATGGTAGTTGCGGGAGGTATTTACCTCCACGTGTAAACCTGACGAGAATAGAATATTCCGGGAAGCAAGAAGAAACCCTAATTGATTGGTTAATAACCCTAGAAGACAAGTCGACTCAAGCGAATGACTTGTATTAGGTTATTAGCCTCCAAGAGAAGAAGTCGGCTAAAGGAAATAATATATACTAAAGAATTAGTACCCAGAATTAGAAGTCGGCCCAAGCAGTCTGCCAGATTTAGTATAAATACAGGAGGCCTAGCAGGCATTCTCAGAACTGCAGAGCACGCTTGTGCGCACTGCAGTTGGGCAGTTTTGTGCGCAAGTTTGGAGGAGAGATGCCGTTGCAGCTACTGGAGCTAGCAAATTTCATCTTGGCTTGGACTATCCCTTGGTTATGGTTTGGACTATCTGATCAGCTCTTGTTTGGTGCGCTATCCTTGGAGAAAGGTGCGCTACCCTTTGTTTGGCTATCTAGCCTAAGGTTTGCTTCTGGAATGGTTCTCTGTCAAGGTTAAGGTGCTCGGAGAGTGGCTTTGGCCTATGGTTGGGTGACAATAGTGATATTGTCTATGGTAAAACGAGCACATCCATTATATTCTAACAGGTAACATGTTCCATAAAGAACAAGGATGAAGAACAATTAGAAGGCATTAAGATTGTTGTATGAGTAAGCCATAAAGAGTGCAACAACTAGAGCATTTTCCAAGTGCCTCTATCCCTCTATTGTTCGATCATGTTAACCTCTAGATTTTCTCCCTTGGAGAGCTAGAGGGTTAAGAACCAACATAGACCATTTGGGCTGGCATCTAGAGATTTTCCTAGAGTTAGCATTTGTGTGAGCCAGAGGTTGGTTCCCATCGGAGACAGGTATAGGACTGGTGTGTGGTTGTTTTTTCTTCAGAGATAGAGCTAGCACAATTTCACATGGATTTGAGAGAGATTGCCATTTTTAGTAGGTGCCCTACTTTTTAGGAGACAATGACCAGAGATTCATATCATAGTTTTGAGCACACAGAGTTGGTCCTTGCATGATACTGAGCCCGATGGAATTTTTCCGAGCAACATGCGAGTACTTTCTATTTTTAGCAAGTTGAGCTCCAGTCCTCAGATCAAGATTTTGAGTGTGCAATGTTGATCCTTGAGACATTCTGAGTCTTTTGGACCTTTTTCGGGATGTATGGTTGGCATTTTCTATTTTAGCAGGTAGATCATCGAGGCTCACATGTTAATTCTGATTGCATATTTGGGATCCTCACATAAAATCAAATTCGATGATATGATATCATTGACATGGGGTGAGATTCTATTTTTAGCAGTGTCTATTTTTACACATTTGACACATGGTGGTGTTCTCCTAGTCATCCTGGATGTTTTTTACAGTTTCCTATTTTTTAGGAGCTGGACCCATTTTTTAGCAGTTTCTATTTATAGTAGGGGTGGTCGCCTCCAAAGGTGACAAGTGGCAAGGTCAAATACCAACAAGTGGCAGTGATGCAATGCGACATGTGGCATCTACTTGGTATCATTTAATGGGGGGCGCACTTTCCAAGGGTAAAAGCATTAAAGTGAAGAATTGATTAATTAAAGGGGGTGTGTGGATGAGGTGGTAGTCTCATGGGCGTGATTGGGATAATTAAAGCTTAAATCACTTGTCTTTCACTTCACTCATCGTTATTTCACTTTCCATGTATTTAATTCCCTTAATCCTCTCACATGCACCATAATTCCCTATTTTCTAGCATTAATGCCCCTCCCTTTTCCCTATTTTTTAGCCTAACTCCTCTCTCTCCCTATTTTCTAGCTCATTGTCCTAAATGAGCCTCTATTTTTCCTATTTTCTAGCCTCCACCTTTTTCTCTCCCTATTCTTAGCCTAACTCCTTGCTCTCCCTAATTTCTAGTACATTGCTTTGATGTGCCTCCCTTTTCCCTATTTTTTAGCATTAATGCGCCTCCCTTTTTCCCTATTTTCTAGTGCATTCTTTCTTTAATGTGCCTCCCTTTTTCCCTATTTTCTAGTGCATTCATTCTTTAATGCGCCTCCCTTTCTAAATTCCTATTCTTTAGCATAATTATCCCTATTTCCCCTAAATCCTAGTGCACTTCTTTTTATTTTCCCTTATTTTCTAGTGCGTATATTAATTAATGCACATTATCTCCCATCACACACATTTATATCCCTTCCATCTTACATGTGCCACTCTTTATCTCCTATTTTTCTTTTTTCCCAAGTTTATCTTCATCTCATGCACCCTCTTCCCTATTATTTAGGGCACAATTCTCCTTTTACTTCCTTCATGCGCTCCCTTATCTTCATGTATATGCCTTCCACTCTTCCCAAGATCCTCATACGTGTGAGTTGACTATCTCTCTCACTCTCCCTTCCCTCATGTGCATTATCTATCACTCTTACTTCTTTTTCATGCACCATACCTTCCATATTTACCCACATGTGCACCCTCTTTGACTTCATTGGAAAGTGCGCCCTCAAGAGCCTATATATTGGAGTAAGCTCTCTATTGTTATGGCCGGATTTTTGCAGCAACAACAGTCATTACTCTCTCTCTTTTCTCATTGTCTTCTAGTCTAACTACTCTCTCTTTGAGCAAGGATAATCATTGTACCAGTTTTGAACTTGTCTATTGTGGTGCAATCAACCCTTTGGCAAGACTTTGAATAAAGAAGTGTTGTGTTTTCGTCGAAGTTTCCTTCTTTTTGGTATCATGTTCTTACTTTTGTTCATTGATTAGTAGCTCTTAGCCTATTGTTGTGATTGATTTCAGTCTTTCAATTGGTTTTCTTTCCTTATTTCTTTCATCTTTCTCATGCTAATACTACAGGATCCCTCCAAGCTACTTTAAACTGTCTTTTCCTAATGCTTTGGCAGAGTGTTTACATGCTGTCCAAAGCGATTTTGCTGCTGTTTTTGTGTGCTTTTTTGTAGAAAATCAGGTTCAAATCAGCAGCCCGGTACCTAGGGACTCCCCCCTGAGGTTGGCACACACCAACCCAAACGGAGAGGAGGATTGCTCGTGACAATTCGGGGCTTTGTCTGCTTGAATTAGCCACTTTTCCATCGCTGATTTCTTAATTATCAGATCTGATTGGAGGGTGAAAAAGTTTGCTAACAGATCAAGAGCATCTCATTGCTGCAATAGATAGATAAGATAAGATAAGATCGAATTGCGACAGAGGTAATGGAGAGCCATCGTTGTTTGTCTCATAACCAACCTACATATTGGAGTGAGCTCTCTATTGTTATGGTCAGATTTTTGCAGCAACAATATTCATTACTCTCTCTGTTTTCTCATTGTCTTCTAGTCTAGCTACTCTCTCTTTGAGCAAGGATAGTCATTGTACTGGTTTTGGACTTGTCTATTGTGGCACAATCAACCCTTTGGCAAGACTTTGAATAAAGAAGTGTTTTGTTTTCGTTGAACTTTCGTTCTTGTCGGTATTATGTTTTTACTCTTGTTCATTGATTGGTAGCTCTTAGCCTGTTGTTGTGATTGATTTCAGTCTTTCAATTGGTTTTCTTTCCTTATTTCTTTCATCTTTCTCATGCTAACACTACAAGATCCCTCCAAGCTACTTTAAACTATCTTTTCCTAATGCTTTGGCGGAGTGTTTACATGCTGTCCAAAGCAATTTTGCTGCTGTTTTTGTGTGTTTTTTTGTAGAAAATTAGGTTCAAATCAGCAGCCCAGTACCTAGGGACTCCCCTGTGAGGTTGGCAAACACCAACTCAAACGGAGAGGATGATTGCTCGTAACAATTCAGGGCTTTCTCTCCTTGAATTAGCCACTTTTCCATCGCTGATTTCTTAATTATCAGATCTGATTGGAGGGTGAAAAAGTGTGCTAATAGATCAAGAGCATCTCATTGCTGTAATAGATAGATAAGATAAGATAAGATAAGATTGAATTGTGATAGAGGTAACGGAGAGCCATCGTTGTTTGTCTCATAACCAACCACAATTGACATAGAATCATTGCCGTTGTTAAGATTGATAAAGGAGTTTTCTTCATTATTTTTCCGCTTGAGAGAAGTGAATCGTGGCCCTTTCTCCTTGAAAACAATGCCACTAGTTGCCATAGTCCATCATTAATGCTTCTGTCAGCCACAAGGAATGCTATCATTTCTATCATTGACAAGGGAAATCGTAGCCACCAACTTGTCATTTGCAACCCAATGTAATCGCCATTCTACGATTTGTTATGTTATGGAATATGGAGTGCATAAAAAAATTCTCACTGACATGAACTCCTTATCAGCGCTAGATCACTATATAGAGAGCTAGCAAGAGCTGCATTAGAGTCCTGGCTCTAGGGACTGTTAAGTAAAATTGTGCCCTATGCATAAAAAAAAGAACACAAGATAAACTAAAAGGATCTAATTAGGAAGGTTGGGCTAACACATAGTCAAAGACCCATCGACAAAAGCATTTAAGAAAAGATTGAAAGATAAAATAAAAGGGTTATATTATAATAAGGTTATAATATTAATTCTTGTTGAGAAAGGCATCAATTTAAGGAGACATAATTTTTTGGAAGTCTTCAAATTAAACGAACGTTATCTTTTTAAAGCTGAAGTATTAAAGGAGAAAAAATGTTCTAAATGTGTTTGCGTGTGTGTGTATAATCCCATTGGGTTAACTTGGTTTGAATCAACCAATTTTAAGGCAGAGATCATATGAGGTCTTGGGTTCAAGTTCAATAAAGTCCCTTTGGATGGGTTAAGAGTACTACTCCGACGACATTTACCCCAAGTGCCATTCACAAAATGTGAGGAAGCACTTGGAGGGTTTCCCCGGAGACATATCTTGTAACAATGGTATCCTTTGAAGAAAGTTTCTACGAAAACAAAATGAAGCTTAAAGTGTTTTCACCCTATTAAAAATTAAGGGGACTATCTAGGGAAAATATATTAGTATTACTATTTGTTTGTATGAAGGGGACACTTATATGAACGCTGACTTGGCAGATCAATTATTAATTCCAAAGTCAAGTATAATTGAAAAAAGTGATTTTTTGAACCAAAAAAGATACAGAATAAACAATATCCAACTAACAATTGATGATTGTATTTTCATATCCCAGTACAATGTTACAACTATGTGTAGAGATTTGTTGACATAATTCTACGTTAACCTTGGATGGAAACATTGGGGACCGTCATCATAAAATGAAGAAGACATTTTTGACATTCTCTTATAATATAAGATAAGATAAGTTTATTAATGTCCATTAAATGACCAAAAGTAGGTCAACAACACTGCTCAGTACATATATGGCAATACAAAGTGGGTGTAGAAAAGCTACTTCTATAAAAGCAAGAAACAAAGATGATCTCTAAGATTTGGGCACAACTAACACAATGCTAAAAGAAAAATATAGTGCTTTGGAGCCGAGTGTAGGAGATTCTTAGTGCTCCAAGTGCTTGTCATTGGGCCAAGGAGAGAGGGTGTCCTCCTCGAAAGTCAAATGTGAATCTCTCCTACCATTTGAGGCTTAAGGAAAGAATATTTGTATATAAATCTGGCTGGAGGAGTTGGATCCGACCCAGGGGATATCTCTTTGTCTAGAATAGGTGACCCGTTGTTGGGATCTAATGGAGGGGAATTGCCTGCTGGTTAGGCATGAATTGTCCAGAAGCCTCATATGACAACGCGGCATGGGTCTCACTGTTGGGGGTTGCTTTTCCTTTTAGGGCCTCAAAGATCTGGACACTGGAATGGTGCCACACTCTGTCTTCCTCTTGGTGCTCCTATCCATTAAGTAGTGTCTGGTCGGATGGGGGGTTGGAGAATGTGAGCTTTGAGCTTGAGTGTCTCTCCAAAGTATAATGCTAGGCACCATTGGTCCAGATATTTGAAAAAGGTGGAGGCAGAGTTCCGAGACATTATAAACAAGCAATGGAACTGACCTTGTATCTCATAGTAACAGGGGCATCTGAATATAAAGTGCTCCTTTGTCTCTAGGTCTCTCTCAGGTCTATGGTAGATTCGGTATAATCTGTCCTACTGTGGTATTTGGTGCTCAGCTACCACTCAAAGTTGATGAGAGTCCACTTTGAATTGACTTAGGGGGATCCCGAGCTTATGCATCCAATGCCAAAATGTGTAAGGGGGCTACACAGTGATGTCATCTATGAGCTCTAGGAAGTGCTCTGCATAAAAGGCCATAATGGGTCTCAAATCCATAGGGGGGCAACCTAGGTTGCTTGGATACACTATTTTTAAACATCTTCCCTAATAATCCCATTCATCCATTGCTCATTAGATGGGTAGGAGCATCCAACAAGTACCTAAAAAGGGGAAGGTGTCCTATCAATATACCAAATCAATATACCAACTGTTTGAAGGAAGAAGGAAACCTCTGAATACTAACATTACACGCTGTTGGTGTGGGGGGCGAATTGGGTGATGGCCTCCAAAGATCGGTAAGCTAGATATGGGTACTGAATCACTGATCTCTACCTGCTGCGGAGCCAGTAAAATCCCGTAGGCGATGTAGGAGCTCAACTAGTTTGAAGACAGTTTTGATCTGGAATGGATGTGTTGCAAACTCTGCCTGGATGATGGGTTGGGTGACCATCCTCGTGCATTTGATGACATGGTAGAGTAAGTGGGTCTGAACTTTCTTGGTGTGGGCCTAATTTGACTCAAGCAGGTTCGGTCCCCAAATGTATGAATCGTGCAAAACAATGGATCTGATGATGGAGTCCTTGAGGTCAAGTATGGATTAGATGCCCTGAAAATGGTGCTGGAAACATTGCCTCTCTATAAGAGCGAGGAACCCATACCCTTTATTCACTCAGAGTATGCAGTACTTTACAACTAAGTCATGCTTAGAATCTCCCTCATTAAAAAAACTTGAAAAATGTATCAGATGTGATCCTTCAAGATAATCAGAAGTCATTAGAGTAGATGCAGGATCTTCATAAAAACATTTACAAGGTTTTAGCTAATAAAGATGATGAAATTTCTCATCTTAAGAGTCAAGATATATCAGATGTGATCCTTCAAGATAATCAGAAGTCATTAGAGTAGATGCAGGATCTTCATAAAATCATTTACAAGGTTTTAGCTAATAAAGATGAGGAAATTTCTCATCTTAGGAATCATAATTATAGCCTGCTTGTTCAAAACAAAATCTTCATTGCAAAAAATACTAAATTGAAATATGAAGTAGCAAGATATCAATCCCCTACTGAATCTCAATTGAAAAATCAAGATCTCAAAAAGAATTTTAACAAAGATCTATTAGAGAAAATTGAAGTAATTTTTGGTCTCAGAAATCACAGTCAAAGCTTGATCGCATAAATCAAGAAGTTAAAAAACGAAAAGAAGATACAACAGGAAAAACTATAACATCTACAAAGATTCATTAATCGACAAGGAAACAATGTTTGATTTGTAGATATTTCGAAATGCCACATAGACATCAAGACAGGGCATATCAGTCAATGAGCAAGCCAACTCCTATGTGTATGTCCATCACGGTCCAACCAAGGTTCATCCATAGTACATACACTATGCACCGCCTATCACATGATGGACCCCACTTCACATGGCGCACCCCCAAGCATGGTACAAACACTTTTGGAGTAACCTTGAAAGTTAACAAGATCTAGCTGAATCAAGGATTTCTTTTAATGTTGAAGTACAAATGATAGATATAGAAACCTTAGCAAATCTAAGTGTCTCTACTAATAAAATTTCAATGATCAATAGAGTGACACAAGTGTATGAAGAAGACATAATACCAAAAGTGAATCAACAAAACTCTAAAATTATGATAAAGAAAGATCATGTTACAAGGACACCTTATCAGCATCTGAACCACAAGAGTTGACACTTTAACCAATCAACCTATCAACATTGCTTTGAATAAAGACAATATTGGACCTATATTCTGAACAGATCAACTCTAGTGCAATTTGGTCTCAAAATGGCAGTCATTCTTGGAATCACAATACAAAAAGTTCTATCCAAGAACCCTATAAACAGGGTTTCATAAATGATCTAACTAGGGAGGACTGACCCTTCAATGACATGAGAATTTTTTTCAGTACTTGGAAGATCATATTGTCTCATTTCTCTGATTATGACAATATCAGGAATAGAGTATCAAGTGAAAACATTGTAGGCAAAAACAAAGACATGACCTTTTATGCTTTGAGGACAAAGCATCCTTGAAGGGGAAGACAATGTAACAAACATAAACTACATATTATTATAATAATAAGGCAGATGTCTAAAAGACTTGCCTATTCACGTATGTGACCATTCAATGGATATTTATATACAATTTGGTCTCAAAATGGCAGTCATTCTTGGAATCACAATACAAAAATTTCTATCCAAGAACCCTATAAACAGGGTTTCATAAATGATCTAACTAGGGAGGACTGACCCTTCAATGACATGAGAATTTTTTTCAGTACTTAGAAGATCATATTGTCTCATTTCTCTGATTATGACAATATCAGGAATAGAGTATCAAGTGAAAGCATTGTAGGCAAGAACAAAGACATGACCTTTTATGCTTTGAGGACAAAGCATCCTTGAAGGGGAACACAGTGTAACAAACATAAACTACATATTATTATAATAATAAGGCAGATGTCTAAAAGACTTGCCTATTCACGTATGTGACCATTCGATGGATATTTATATACAACATCATATACTATTGTAATATTCAGTCACTTATTCATTATCGATTATATATTTTTATATCCTATAAGGATTTCAACTATTTATCCTTCTTATGTTGGATCACAACTTTGGCAATGATCCTCACATCACACAGTTTTTGAATCTCACTGTAAATAACTGGTGCATGTTTTGGATACATAGCTCTTTGTTTTTGGTGGAAAGGTTTTGCATATTTTCGAAGCGGAGTAGCAAGCTGAAACACATCAGTGCGATATGCCTTCAAATCATCACAGGACCAGTAAAATACATCTCTATACTCTTGAATAAACTTCTCTATCTTCTTCCTCTTCTCATAAGTGCAAACTTTACCAATCTAACTATTCTCTGGCTCTGTTGGTTCCAATGTTTATCTCAAGTATGGAGTCATTTGTAGGCTTGGACTCAGGACGGACTTTAACTCTGTCATCCCTATCAAATAGTGGCTCAGGGGGAATCAACTGTCTTGGGATCCTATTCGATTTCAATTGTACTATCTCTGGCACATCACCTATACCAGTATTAAACTATTCTCCAATCTCACCTAGCTTCCCTGAAACTTGATTGGTCTACTATGCGTCAACCTGTAAAGCTGATCCCTGAAACTCATGAAGAAACTGAAGTCTATGTGTATCATCATACCTGCCACTGATCATCATTGTTAAGGAGCATGGATCTAAAAATAAGCTCCATTTTCACGTCATGCATTGGAAATAATGTACAAGGTTCTACCTTAGGAGAGGAAGTAGCTAAAGCCTAAAGAATCAACAAAGAGTGTTTTTTTCCCTTGGAATGGATGTAATAGAAAAAACATCAACAAGCTCAGTAGCATCCCAAACCGCACACCTTTATTGCCATGAGTTCTTGGCCAAACACTGCTTTCTAACCTGCTGGACAACAAGAGATCAGAATCCCCAAAAAATCGAAGAAATTTTATCTTCTTTTCCCTAGCCATTTGTAATCCATGCAGTAAAGCCTCATATTCAATGACATTGTTAGTACAATCAATTCAAAATGGAATGCATAAGTAAAAATCTAACCAAAAGGGGAAGATAAAACAATGCCAGTACCTTAACCATGGTTAGCCCTTGCATCATGAAAGTGGATGTTCCAAACTGTGCTTGATATATCAGGTTCAGAAGCAGCAGTATCTGAGAGTGTGTCTGAGGTCCATCATCTTAAATAGAAGAGACATCTATAGGATCCAAAATAATCATTGTAGAAACAACCTGTCATGGAGGAAAGTACTCATAACCAGGTAGTAAAGTTAACATCTTTAACATCTCACTCCCTGTGGTCACCATATAATTACCCAACTCTTCTTCTACATAATCAGTTCCCTGGACTTGTTTGTCAGGTAAACCAATATTGAATATCATCCTAGGCTCCCTATTTATCCTAACAAACTCGTTCTCATCAACGAGTGTGGTATTATATGAAAGGTCAAGCTATATATTATCACCAAGAGAGGCTGCCCATCTCCTGGATAGCTGCTAGCAACATCCCCCAAGACTTAGGTACCTCTTCCACAACCACATCCATAACAATGATACGCTCCAGGAAAGATTCAACCGTCTTGCTATCCTTGGGATAAACGTTCTGGTTATCATCAACTCCAACTGCCTCAGCATGCTGTGAAGTATGATGTTGTGGGAAGCACCAGAATCTAACATGCAGTTCCTCAAGACCAAATCTTGAACCAAAAGAGATATATAAAAGGGAGGATCTCTGTAACTTTCACCTACATAAACCTTAGGGTTATCTTCACCAATATCAATAGTGTCATTAACCTTGACAATTTCCTGTGAATTAGATACATTAAATTCCCCATGAATATTATGAGAAAATCCCAACAAATGCATATTGGTTGTCCTCTGCTCAGGTATTTTAACAAAATCAACAAGAAGGATCAAAATTTTTACCTTCAATAGTTCCTGTGTATCATCAAATTTGACCACTGAGCTAGGTGAAATAAGAGCTGGAGGTGCATCTCCCTGCGGTTGATTTTGAGCTTTATCATAAAAATTATCTGTTGGTATACCTTGCTGATTTTTCTTGGAAACATATGTCATGGGTTGTGAAGAAAGAGGCTCATTTGAAGGCATAGATGTCTGGTTGGCTGCGGGTAAAGAGTTTGCAATTTCAGCTATGACAGTTCTCCTTTTCACTGCTGCCATGTGCTGCTCTGAAAGAGGCATGATATCTGCCAACTTGTCAATTTGTGCCGAATTCGAGTGATCAGTAGGGAAATCAGTAGCCATATGTTCATCGTGTCTTACCCAAAATGCATTTTCAATGTGTTCTGGAAGTTCCTGTTCTTCTGCAACATAAAAGTGAGACACCTTGGCAAAAATAGAACAATGTTCTTCATGATGTGGAGCATGACATGGTTTGTAAAACACATGAGCAAGTGAGTTCATAAAATGATTTGAACTTGAGAGATCCTTGCTATATTGTCTAAGAGTAAGATTATTGTGTAACCCTAATTTGTATTGTAAAGGGTACAAGTCGGCCCCACCATGTAAAGATAATTAATATTGTGTAAAGATTAATTATATTATTCAGTTGTACAGGTCGG
>ML779434.1:282817-334832 GCA_009831015.1 Picea engelmannii | reverse complement strand
TACCTTTTGTTTTGTTGGAGTCTTCTGTTGAGGCAAGGCATCTATTTGCTGAAGTATTTTCTGCTGGTATATGGTAGCTAGTTGTTGAAGTCTTCTGATGTTCCTTGCTGATATAAGGCTGCTACAAATACTATGTTAAAGCTTCCATAACTCTGCTACAGCAAGAAGGAAAGTCAATTATCTTTTGGTGAGTTTGTCAATATGTTACTATAAGTGTTAGTTTAACTATTTGTGAAGTTTGTAAATGCTGAAACAGAGGTATTGTTTCATCCCTCGGAGTCCTAGCTAGTTACACTAAAGTCTTGTACTGGTATTGTACTTTGTTGAAGAATCTAAGAAGTTTTGGCTGGGTTTTCTATCCCAAGAGGGTTTCCCAGGATATACTTGTGTTCTCTCTGTGATTGTCTCACTTTCAGTGTCCTGATATATGCAAGATGTATTGGTATGTTGGTTGTATGCTGTAAATTTTTAAATTTACCTACATGTATCAGTTTTTCAACAGATCCAATGCATTCAGAGGAACAACACACTCTCCTTGGAAGTGAAGACTCCAGGTTTGATTTTTTAAATTGATATGCCTTTAACCTACATTTCAAGTATGTTAGATTTGCTACATTACAAGTAGGTGTTGTAGCTGTGACAACAACCTTTAGTTGCAAGCTAAGTTAATCTTCCCTCGAGGAGATATTCTTGTTCGGGTTGTTCTTGTTTCAGGCAGGTTATCTTGTTAAATTTCATGGAGGTTTCCATGGAAATATTGTTGTTCTTGTTCCTTGTTCCAAGCAGGTTACCATGGAGGCAAGTCACCAGTGATAACTCTGAGAGGGAGCTATAGTGACGGTTGCAGAAGACAACTTATTAGATGATCTCTGGTTTGAGATATGAAGTAGTCTAACCGGAGTTTGTAGAAGATTGACAGTTGCTTCCTTGAGTGGATCTGGTCTCATTAATGAGACAGTGGCAGTAACTGTGACAGGTTGGACACTTTAGGATATCCAGTTCACATTCACATAACCAAGGAGAAAAGGACGAAGTTAGACCTTTTAGTCAGGAAGGGTACATTTGTTGGATACCGTGAATCATCGAAGGCATATCGGATCTACATCCTAGGTCAGAGACAGATTGAGGTGTGCAGGGATGTTTCCTTTGAGAAGGAGGTAGCCTTCAGGAGATCTAGAGGATCTCACATGCAGATTGATCGTGAGACGCAGGAGGAGATGGTGTCTTCTCCCCCTCAACCTTCAATAGCTTAGAAGGAGACAGTTGAGCCTATTGATCTAGTTGATCTAGTACATCCTGTTGATGCTCTTAGAGATATTGTAGTAGGCCGACAGAGGCTTGCCTGGGGTCATCAAACTC
This sequence comes from Picea engelmannii, assembly GCA_009831015.1. Taxonomy (NCBI): domain Eukaryota; kingdom Viridiplantae; phylum Streptophyta; class Pinopsida; order Pinales; family Pinaceae; genus Picea; species Picea engelmannii. Next base: position 333,473 of record ML779434.1, on the reverse strand, counting down.
TGCAGGAGACAGAGAGATATTCTCCCCTCATGGTACTTTCAGAGAAAGTAAGAGACCTCAGAGATTCTCGAGCTATGTTGCAACTATGAGCTACATCATTGATTTTGAGCCTTCCTGTTATGACGAGGCATCCATTCAGCCAGTATGGAGAGATGCCATGATGGAGGAGCATCGGTCCATCATGAAGAATGATGTGTGGGATATTGTTCTGATACCCAAAGGGAAGTCTGTGGTGACTTTCAAGTGAATTTATAAGATAAAGCATGCAACTGACGGGAGCATCGAGAAGCACAAAGCGAGATTTGTGGCCAGAGGATTCTCTCAGGTGGAGAGAATAGACTATGAGGAGACCTTTGCTTCTGTTGCTCGATATACCTCCATTTAGGTGATTATTGCACTTGCTTTAGCCTTGGGTTGGAGATTACATCAAATGGACGTGAAGACAACTTTCCTCAAACGACGAGATTGAGGAAGAGGTGTATATTGAGCAGTCCAATGGTTTCGTGATGCATCAGAAGGAATCCCATGTCCTCGTGCCTGGTATGCGAGGATTGATGGATACCTGATGAGGTTGGGTTTCAGCAATAATGTTGTTGATGCCAACCTGTACTATAAGGTTGTTGATGGTGAGTCCTTGATTTTGATCATGTACATTGATGATTTATTTCTCACCGGAGCAGAGCATCTCATTGCTTGTTGCAAGCATGAGTTGGCCTCTGAATTTGATATGAAGGATCTTGGCATGATGCATTACTTCTTGGGAGTTGAGGTGTGATAGAGAACTAATGAGATCTTCCTGAGTCAGGCGAAGTACACACTTGAGATCTTGAGGAGACTTGGGATATTGTACTATAAGTCCATGACTACACCGATGGTGATGAATCCGAAGAAGCTGAGTGTGTCTTCTTTTGATTCAGACTTGATTGATCTGATCATATACCAACAACTGATTGGATCATTGATGTATCTGGTTAAACACTAGACATGATATTTGTTATGCAATGAGTGCACTTAGCCAGTTAATGAGTCAGCTGAGGTAGATACATTGGGTGGCTGTGAAGCATGTGTTGAGATATTTGCAAGACACAGTTGGATATGGCCTGAGACATGCTTCCAGTGTTGACATGAGACTGCAGGGATATGCTGATTTAGATTGGGTAGGGAGCACAATTGACAGGAAGAGCACCTCAGGGTATTGCTTCAATTTTGAATTTGCCATGGTTTCCTGGTGTAGCAGGAAATTGACTCTTGTGGCTTTGAGTACTGCAGAAATCGAGTATATTGCAGTATGTATGGTAGTATGCGAAGAAGTGTGGCTTCATAAGCTCCTTGCAAGATTGTATGATCAGATATTGGATCCCACCGTGATTCATTACATTCGAGATATGGTGCAGAGGAAGACAGTACTAGTGGAGTACCTTCCTATAGATGAGCAAATTGTAGATGTTCTCACCGAGCCTCTTGCCAAGTCGAAGTTCGAGTACTTTCGTGATAAACTTGGAGTGGAATGCCCCTCTCATTAAGAGGGAGTATTGATGATTGCAGCTTCGTGAGACATTCTCCAGGTCTTCTCCCCAGCGTAGTGGGCTGGGTTGACTTGTGATGACACTCTCTAGATCTTCTCCCCAGGGAAGTGGGATGGATCGATCTGTGAGTGTGTTGTGCCTTCTCCCCGTCTTCTCCTCGATGGACTGAGATGGATCGACCTGAGACGAGTCTTCTCCTCAGTTGTGCTGGGTTGGGTCGACCTGAGACGGGTCTTCTCCCCAGGTGGATGGGTTGGGTTGGGAAGACTTGGGGGGACACCCTTGATCTTCTCCCCATATTGGGCTGGGTCGACTTGGAGAACGCTCCTCTGAGACGGAGTTGAGCATGACACTCATCAGAGTAGTGGCAAGTTGTCCTGGGGTGGCACCCAACGTCCCATGGGAGTAGACCATGAGGACACGTCCCTTGGTAGTTGACCAAGTGGACACGTCATGGGCAAGTAGGTCCTTGACGATGCACTACGGGTGAGTAGGTCCGAGTGTATTCTAGTGGTGATGAAGTCCTAGAAAAGGTCCACATTGGGTGTAGCCATGTGTGACATGATGATGCTACCAGTAGCATGGTCTGTGTGACCATGGCATAGCCTGCGAGGCTATGAGAACCAGAGGAAAAACATCATGGAGAATACCTCCCTGACTAAGAGGTAGTGTTGATGTTTCTGGTAGCTATAGGAGGTATTCACATCCGGGACAACCTTTCTTATAGAAGAAGATGCCAAGACATCAAAGGAAAACCATTGAAAGAATTAAAGAAACCCCAGAAGAAATCTATTGGTCCAAAAGTCAACTCAGCCTGCTAGAATAAAAGATAAAATAAATGTATTTTCCAGAAAGGATAGGTCGACCCCACTGGAAAAGTTCACTGGCAGATTAGTACAAATAAGAATGGACGCTAACTCATTTACACACTCTCCACTCTGAAAAAGGGCGCAAGTCTAAGTGCAAGCTGCATCTGCTACATTCCAATGAAGGAAGGAAGGCACATGTCTAGTTGAAGTATATTTCTCAGTCTTGGTGGTGCGCTAGAGGTGTGCTAGGGTTTACATTGCTGAGTTATTGTTGGACTCTTTCTCATTGATTTGCTCTAGTGAATAGAGCTTGGTTATTCTGTCTTTGGCATGGATCTTCTCTATAAGAAGGTACTGGGTTTTCTCCCCTTGTGAAGAAGGGTTTCCTAGGGTAAACTACTATGCTCTGCTCGGGGGTGGCACTTGAGGATGCCTATGGTTGGGTGGCAATGAAAGAACATTGCCTATGGAAAAACGAGCAAACACATAATTAGTTTTGTTAAATTTGTACTTGGTTAATCTTCTTGAGATCTTGGTTATTTACTACAGTTGTAAACTATTCAAAAATTTAACATCAATGACACATAGGTGTAGGCACTTATTTATTTTATGAATATTCAATAATTGTGTGCTCTTATAAAAGGTCATCTTGGTACATAACATTTTGCAAATCTCCACATTGAATTAATTATTAATGAGGTAGTGGTCCATTGAATGCTCACACTTTGCAGATTTTACACCGGTTTTATTATTTCTTCATGTGATATATCAACACTTGTACCTTGTAAACCTTTATATTGGGCAATTTACCTTGCATTCCATTGGATATTAGTGTATAATGATGAGTAACAACACTTTGCAAATGATGATAAATGGTGCATGCCAATGATAATAAATGGTCAATGATTGTGCTCTCTCTCATGAAAGGTAATCTTGGTATATGGTGTTTAGTGAACTTCACATTAAACATTACATGTTGTACTTTGTTGATTAATGATGAACCAAACTTTACCTTGAATACCTTATAATTGATAATTGCAAGTAGTGTGTTGGAACACTTGGAAAAATTTGAGCATAGCTTATACTGGATCTTGGGCTTTGAAATTTGTTGATGCATGAACATTGAAGATACATCGATGTGAATGTTTATTCTTATTTGAGCACTTCATGTTTAAGTGCAAGCAATGATGATGGTTGTCATGATTCCGGGAAAGACCCTTAGTGAATTTTAGTCTAGAGATGTGCATTGACGCCTATAAATAACACCAAGGAGCTATTGTCGAGCATTTAAAATTGCTGTTTGGGATTAATACACATAGGGATACTCACGAGATCAGAAGGCTTGAGGTTTGTCTCACCTTGTTGGAACTCCCGGTAACCCTTGTTGGTACCCACTTGAGTAGTATTGCATTACACAGCACCTGAACCCAAATATCACTTCCATGTATCTCAAGTATATTGGAAGTTCCCTAAGCATCCTGAAACCAACCATTCGGCCACCGGACTGTTGCAGTGCACTGAAAATAACATCCGTGAAGATTACCCTCTCGTACTGTGGGTGTTCAAGCCTATAGGTATATATGAGGGCTGTAGCACAAGGCACACCTTTTGACTGGAAGCCTTTTTCTTTCTTTATTTTGGGTCTTGCCTAGAATATCTTTGGTTTACAAGCATTTGAATGATCATGGAAGAAATAGCATTTAATGAATAAACCTTTGATGCATGTGAGATAGCTAAATAAACACTCAGAGACATTTCACTGTTTGATATTCGGGTTGTTGATGAATGACGATGAATGAATGAACATTCCAAGCATTATCTGGTATTATCTTCTCTTGTTTTCTTGAATCAATCCTCTAGAGAAGTTAAAACTGAGTCAATGCTAGTCCTTGTCCTTACCCTTCCTTATTTACAATGATAGGACTTAGCTTCACTACATAGGATCCCCTCCTTATGTTAGTGACACTAGCCTAAAAGTGCAGAGGCAAGGCCGTTGAGGTGACAGTGGACGGCTTGCCTGTCTATGTCCTTAGGTTTTCCCCCCTTGGAGAGGTTGGGACTTTTTCTCTAGGGAGAATCCAAGGGATAACATGCATCATCTTCAGGGATGGAGACAACTTCAACCAAGTGATAGGACTTCTTGTCCATTTTTCAACAATAGTGTCTTGAATCTGTTGCATTACCCAAAACATTTCTTTTGTACATGCAGAGTTTTATTATTGGTTAATCCAGATTGATGAATGATTGCTGTTCCTTGAAATATTCATGTTTGGTGAATACCTATGACAGTTGGCTCATGTACAATAGAACGTTGTGGTAGCTGGTTAAGTGTATCTTAGTTTCCAAATTGTTTGTTGAACATATGCCACTGTGATCGAGAAGTAAACAGTGATCATGTTGTTTGTAGGTGCTATTATTAGATTTCACTCTAATTTGTTTCTTTTGGTATTTAAACCTGTTTTGATGTCCTGTATTTGATAGTTTTCTGTTGTAAACATTTCTTCAGGTTTTTTTATCACTATCTTTTTATGAAGATCTCAGCAGACATAACGAGTCAAAATCAGATGGTAAGAATCATTATAGACAGAAACAAAAAAATAATGACCTCAAGCCAAGTGGACCAGAAAGGAGTGAGAACAAAGTGAAGAAGCATCAGTTGGCTGCAAGGTTGAGAGAAGAGGTTTGATTATGGACTCAGTTCTGTGTTGGATTTTATTGGTCTACTTTCCAATTGTAACTATTATAACTCTATATAAGTTTTATCTCATATGTCTATCTGATGAAGGTTGAGGACGATTTTAAAGCAGCCTCTTCTGCTCCAGATTCTTCAGAATGCAGAAGAATGCAGACACAAACCCTTGCTGCTGTGTTTCAGACTTATTTTCGTATTCTGAAATGCAGTTTGGACCCACAACTAGATAGGTCAGTGCACCTACAAGCAACATTACATGATTTATTATATGCATGAGAATTCTGGGATAGAACTTTTAATAGTATACAATGAAAGTGGTGTTTAAGAAATCTAACTGTTGTTTTCCATATTCTCAGGCGTTTTAACCACGCAAATGGTGAACACATACATCATGGGTTTGGACTAAGACCACTTCTTGTGCCTTGCTTAGATGGGTTAGGAAAATTTTCTCATTTGATCAATGTTGATTTTATGGGAGATCTTTTGGCGTATCTCCAAAAACTTGCAGCTGGAGACAGCACCTCGAAAACAAGAAGCGGAACTTGTCTTCAATTAAAGCTCACAGTTCCTGAACGCCTAAAATGCTGCATTGTGGCATTCAAAATAGTTCGAAGCAATCTTGATGCATTAAATATAGATCTTCGGGAGTTCTTTGTACAACTGTATAATATTCTTCTTGACTGTGAACCTGAAAGGTTCTACCTTGAAGCCCTTTTCAGATAAATAATTTTGTTCAAATAGCTGCCAAGAAATTTTTGCAGTGCAAGAAAAATTATTGTGACTTGATGGTGTGTTTTGCCAGGGACAATCACTGTGAAACACTAGCAGAAGCACTGCAAATAATGTTATGCGAGGGAAGACAACATGACATGCAGAGGGCAGCTGCTTTTACAAAACGACTGGCCTCGTTGTCTCTGCAGTTTGAATCTGCTGAGGTTATGACAGGTAAAGTTCCGTTTCTGATGATTTTGGCTGGTTTGTGTTTTCATCTTCATCAGAATAATCTTAGTCACTCCGTTTTGTCGATTTTTTTCGAAAAAATTGAATTTTATCAAGTAGCAAGCGTGAGGATAATCTAATTGTGTAGGTGTTTTTTTTCTATAAAAATCGAAATAAAAATTAGATCCCATTTGTTAAACTTGAACATCAAAAAATAAACATAACAAGTCTAAAGTTAACATGAAAATTTAAAAAGATAATAATTATGGAAGATTCCTTTTAATTAAAAAAATATATTTTATTACTTCATATATATATATATATATTAGAATCTGATGGGAAGATCCACCTCCTCTCACAGCTCTATATGAATGATCTTTTTTATTCAAGCCCTGGGAGCATACCTCTTCCTTGCTGCTATTGTTGGTTCGCTGTCAAGTCTAGCCCCATTGCCAGTTCCGCTGGATGAGTTTTTTAAAAATGAAAGAGGATCCTCATCTCTATGTACATTACTCATCACAACCATGTTCACCATGCCAACATAGTCCTCTTTTGACATACTTTTTCTTTGGCTGGGAGAAACCTTTTTGCAGAATCCAATTCCTCTATCAAAGAAGGCCATCATATGGTCCTTGACTCAGAAGTAGGTGCTCTTAAATTTTATATTTCAGAAATTGCGTATCCAATCACAGTTTCCACCATCACCAATTGACATTGTTTTTCTGGACTTTAATAACTAAATTTTAAGTCTGGACAATTCAATCTATCCAGATAGTTGGCTATGAGTAGCTGTTTTTGTGTCTCAAACTATGTTGCAGGAAACGCCCCCCCTGTTTCTGAGGCCGGTATGGTACGGTATGACCCCAAAATGATGCTGGCCGTACTGTGCCCGTACGGCCGGGTTTCCGCAGCTTTTAAAGGGAAATTAGGCAAATAAAGGGGGCCGTGGGCCCCCCAAACTTCTAGTTAGTTTTAGTTAAGGACTTTTTTGCCTTCTCCAAATAGAATTAAGATGATTTTCTGTGTTTTTGTTTTAATTAAAAAAAGAAACTTCTAGATGCAAACCGAAACCCTAAATCTCCTTCATTTGCTATAAGAAACCACTTGCTTCTCTCATTCCTCACACTTTCATTAGCAAGAGCAGCTTCCTACAACAACAAGAAGGAGATTGTGTGTGGTTTTAGTGAACAGATTTCTTCTCTATTTAGTGAGTAGATTTATTTTATGTTTGCTTAGCAAGTTAGCAGTTTTTTTTTTCTCTTGGTTTGCAATATACAATTTTCTGTTTTGTTTGGTGAACAAAGTTTTCATTTTCTTCTTTTCTTGCAGCATTCATGGCTTCTCAAAGTGCTGTTTCATCTAATCTTAGAGCTGCCGAAGTAAGTAGGCAGCAGGAATACTATCCTCTTTGGAGGCATGTTACCAAGGTCAAGGCTATGGGTGCCAGTGGAGGTTCATGGGAATGGAAGTGCAATTTATGCAAGAATGATAGGACTTTCAAGGGCTCTTACACAAGAGTCAAGGCCCACATTTTGAATGAAGGGAAGGGTATTGAAAGTTGTTCACATACCCTTGATTTGCAGGTGAGGGATAGATTCCAAAAAGAGCATGATGATGCTCAAAAAGTGAAGGATAATAGAGCAAAGATTGCTATGCATGGCAGTAGCAAGCATCCTCCTTCCTTGGGTGTTAGCATTGAGCCAAGGATTGTTCACGAAGCAAGGAATAGGAGGGCGCTAGAGGTAGAAAACGAGATATCCAAAGGCCCTGGAGGACGAGGTGCAGCTTCAGACAACAGATTGATGAATATGTTCAACAACCAAAAGAGAGAAGAAACAGAGTTAAGAGTGGCAAGGGCCATATTTGCATGTGGCATCCCATTTAATGTGGTTCGGTCCCCTTATTGGAAGGATATGGTGAAGGCAATTAATGAGGCTCCTCAAGGTTTCAAGGGGCCAAACTATGAAAAACTCAGAACAATGTTGTTGCAGAAAGAGAGGTCATTGATTCATGATATTCTCAAACCAGTTCGCAGCTCATGGACCAGCGCAGGGGTTTCCATTATCTCTGATGGATGGACTGATACAAAGTGAAGGCCCTTGATCAATGTTATTGCATCATCACCAAAATGAGTGATGTTCTTGAGAGCAGAAGATTGTTCTGGCGGGGTAAAAGACAACAAATTCATTAATGATATTTTAATTTCTGCTATTGAACAAGTAGGGCCAGCAAATGTGGTGCAAGTTATCACATATAATGCACCCGTTTGCAAAGCTGCAGGGTTGATTGTTGAGAGTAGATATAATCATATTTTTTGGATTCCTTGCATTGTCCATAATTTAAATCTCATTTTATAAGAGATTGAGGAAAAAACTGAATGGATTAAGGAGCTCACAGGGAAAGCTTGGGAGATCATTAAATTCATCACCAACCACCACCAGTCTCAAGCATTGTATCGAGAATACTCCAAATTGGAGTTACTCAAAGTTGTTGAGACAAGATATGCCTCAAACTTCATCATGTTGCGCTACCTTGTTGAGGTCAAAAGTGCATTGATGAGTATGGTGGTGGGTGTGACTTGGGCTGAGTGGAGACAGTCAGATTCAGAGAGAGGAAGTATGGTGCGAAGGGTGTTGATTGATGAGGATTGGTGGAGCAAGGTAGAATTCTTGGTCAAGTTTACTTCACCGACATTTGAGCTTCTCCGAGATGCAGACACAGACAAACCATTCCTCGAAGAGATTTATGATGGCATGGATACCATGGTTGAGAAAACCGTGGAAATTATTACACAGGAGGCTCCCACTTTGTTTTTTGTTGAGGTTGACTTTGTTGAGCATGTGAGGTCCATCATTGTTACTAGGTGGAATGGATTTAACACTCCATTGCACACTTTGGCACATGCTCTAAATCCCAAATTTTATGATGAGGAGTTCATTGCTCTAAGCAATGGGAAGAGGAAGGCCCCACATAAGGACAAGGAGGTGGCCACAGGAGTGAAAAAAGCCTTCCAGAGGTTGTTTCCATCTTCTCAACAAACAAATGCGAGGGAGGAATTTGCTTGTTTTGCTGCTGGATTAGAGGATTTTGCAGACATGTCAGCTTTGGAGGAGAGAATCACCATGGACCCGATTAAATGGTGGACTTGTTGTCATGGGGCAAATGGTGTATATTTGCAAAGTCTTGCCACTTGTATTCTATCACAAGTGGCAAGCTCTTCATCAGCAGAAAGGAATTGGAGCACCTATGGTTTCATTCATTCAGTGAAGTGCAACAGGTTGGGATCGCAGAAGGCTGAGGATCTTGTATATTTGCATTCAAACCTTCGCCTTGTGTTTCGCAAGGGTGAAGAATATACAAGTGGACCTCATAAAGAGTGGGATGTGGATGCAGAAAACCCTGACTTAGAGCTCTCTCTTTCTTCTCTTGATATTGATGACGATGCAAGTGGAAGTGGAATTCAAGTTGCCTCTTCTTCCCATCGAGGCTCTAGTTCTGCTGAACATGTATCTTGTTCTATTTTTGATGATGAGGATGAGGATCGGTATGATTATTGATATGTAATTGTAGTTTCCTTTAGCTCATGTTTTTTTTCATTTTCAGCACATACAGCCTCATTTATAAAGGCTGATTTTGGATGTAAAGCCTCATCTATAAAGGCTAATTTTGGATTTTGCTTCTTGCATCATGTAATGAATGATATTCATCATCTATGGGAATTAATATGGACATGGTTTTCCTTCTAAAATGTCATTTATGTGTATCATTATGTTTTTCTTGCAATATAATGCTTTATTTTTTTTTAAAACTATATATATATATATATATATATATATTTTTAAATTTTTTTATATACGGCGTTTCCCTCGGCGTTTCCATTTTTTGAGGGCCTGTTTCGTATCGTACCGGTTTCGGAAACCCATAAACGTTTCCCCGTTTTGTGCAACTTAGGTCTCAAATAATATTGGTTATGAATTTCCACGCTACCCAACTTCTTGAGTGCTGCAAATGATGCTCCATAACATGACTGGGTGTCACGCTAGGCATACTGGTAGAACTAATGTTGATATATTATGATTGCTGCATATTTGATGCTTACGATTGTATTTTTGTGAAACCATCATTCATGGTAACTCTAAAATTTGGAATCCAACTTTGGATATGATCTAAGAGATCAAATATGGTTCACAAGATAAAAGAACTTTGACCTTTTAAAGCTGCTTTGTTTGTCCTGCCCTTGAGATAATCATAGGGATGATGCATAAACTCATTGGTTTTATTCTCAAGCTCTTCATCAGGTGATAAAAGATACATGGTTCTACTTTTATAAAATGTGATTGAAATTTTATGAATTGTCATTTGCTAGTTGATGATTAAGTGCCATTGTAAGTATTTTTCGTATCTCTTCAGTGGATATATGCTGACATTTTGTATTATAACATTTTTTTAGTGCTCGTGACTCTAAAGAATCTACTGCAAAAGTATGTGAAGTGCCGCAATTTATTGGAAAACGATGGTGGAGGTGGCTCAATTGGTGGTACTGTAGCGGTAAGCAGAAAAATTCTTGTTTATAACTATTGTGGCTCATTCTTCCTTGATATAGGAGAAAAAACAATATAACTTATTCCTCCGATCTTATCACAAGGTTACTTATATTAAAGCTACACATAACAAATACATACAGAATACTTGCAGAGAGAGAAAAGAGAGAAGGAGAGCTATTTGATATTGTCCTTTGTGTGTATTAAGATACATCATAATAAGTCTTGTGAGATGCTTCATAATAAGTTGAACCATCTGGTTCTGGTTTTGGTTCTGTCAGTTGCCTAACTGCATAACTTAAAGTTAAACTGATTGACTTTATGACTTAACCTTATAATTGACATGTGACTTTATTGACAACTTAAGTCCACATTATTTCTAATTTCCTAACAAATATGATCTGACCATTAAACTAAATGAACTCTTATCACTGATGTAATTTAGCAATGGGTGAACCCTTGTTTTTATCATCTAATACTCATAATTTTGCTTCATATACTCAAAGTTTTCATTCTTCTGTGGATCACTGCCCCTGTTTCTTGATTTTGCGAGAGAAGTTGTCCTTTGTCGTCTAACTAATCAAGCAAGCACTTATATGCTGTTTTTTTTAATTGATTTCTATGAAAGGTTCTCCTATCCTGAATTTGTAGTTGGCCTTGTATGTTCTTTTTGAATAAACCTTGTTATGAGATGAGCAAAACCTTCAATCCATTTGGCTTCTTGTTTTTTCCTCTGAGCTGTTTGCCCTGTTAGCTGTTTGCCCTGAGATTGGCCAACAAGAAACTTTTTTACTTCCTATTTTACCAGATAAACTGCTCTCAATTTTTGTATAATTCTTCCCATGGTTCTCCAAGCTTAATCTGTGCTCAAATATGATTTATCTTTGATGTATTGATAGAAACACAGGTCTTCCATTGACCTTTCTTTTCCAAGGAAAACCTCATGGGACCCCCCTTCTTCCCTAGAATATCTGGATAGAGGGCGGCTCAACTGCCAACAACAATAGCAGTTGGTAACCCCAAGGGACTTGACCAGATTTGAATCTGTGACCTACGGCCTTCCTGTCAACGACAATGTTCCTTGGGCTTATGGTTCAACCAATTGAGTTAACCATTAGGGCTAGGTATTGCATTGACCTATCTTCTGTTCCTTTTGAGTTTTACAAGATTGTTCCCCCTTTATCTAGTGGGTTAGTCTCTGACTACTAGGAGAAATTGTTCTATAGTTTGCCTGGCATAGTCACAGCCATGCATTTTCTCATATATTGGTTGTCGTTGCCATTGGGTCAAGTTTCTTAGTTGACAATTTGTTGGAAGAGTTCTGGATTTAGGATTTTTGTAACAATTTGTACGTTTGATTCTTACTATGAACTGTGTTAGTGATTTGTTTTGTGGTCAATTTGTTAGTATTTACTCATGTACCTTTGGGAAGGAAAGAAATGCCAGTAGGGAAACAAGTCTCATGGAATGGAAGTCCCCCTTCCCCATAAGAGTAGGGGGACCCTCTCACACTATTGGACTGATCTATCACATTTGGAATTGTAACTCTTCTCTGTATGGGTAAAGCTGCAAAAATTTTGACTCAATATATATGTATCTCTTTAAAAATAATAATAATAGTTTAAATAATTCCAAGGCCATAACCCTTTACCATCATGACCAGTCAATGAGTATTTATATCATCATGAGAGCTCTTGTAAATCAATCACATGTATTATTCAAATACAAAATAGATTGTATTTATTGTTTATTGATTTCATTCCACTCTCCTATTTGGATTGGACATTTTATCGTTAAATAGCATTCTGTTCGTAAGACCAGGCTTCAGCATATATCTCTTTGTATCTGATTCTATGGTTGTGCATTTTGGAGCAAGATCATAAATCCTTCATCATTGAGGAGTCTTATGCTTCAGAGTATTCATTTTATCTGGATTTTACCAGCAGAAAACTCTCTGGTAGGATTACCCTGATCATTCTGAATGGAAATTCTCTTCCTTGTTCCAGAATCATGTCTCTTTTGATTTAATCCTTCTGATCGACTTTGTTGGTGTTTGTATAATTACGGACATGTCAAATTACCCTAGTCATTTTAAGATCCTTACTTTCCATGATGTTAATCCATTTATCTCATACTTGTTACCTTCTAAAGACCAAATGCCATCACTTTTTGGTGGATAATAAGGTGCTGTGCTAACTGAAGAATCTGACATTGTTTGTCCTTTTTGTTTGTAGAGATATCAACCTGAGGCCTCAGACCCTGAGTTAAGTGGAGCACTTTCTTCTATCTTATGGGAGTTGGCCTTGCTATCAAAGCATTATCATCCAGCTGTTTCTGAATTGGCTGATAATATCACTAACATGAGCATATCTTATAATCCTGCTGTTCTTTCAACTCTTTCTCCACCAGATGCATTCAGGACTTATTCAACAAAGGAGGGCGCCTTTAGGCCTCCAATCCATCAGGCCAAGCCAACCCGGAAAAGAAAGTCCAATCATGTGAGTGCAGTTTCATTTCTTTCTTCAGAGCAGATTAAGGCTGTTGAAGATACAGATTCAATTAGAAAAAGGTTTACTACGCATTTTAAGGTGCTTAGAGATATTAAAGAGAATGAAAGTCTGAGAAGGGAGCTAAATACTACTTTATCATCCCTAAGGTTGTATGAGCAATATAAAGCTAGAAAGTCAAAGAAATTGAAGAAAGTTACTACTGGATAGCATTCCTGATAATCAGATGCTTGGATTTCAATGTTTATTTGGGTTGAATATCCTGGTCCTCGTCAGCTATATTTTTTAAACTTAAAAGTTTCTTGCATTTTTTACTTCAAACTGTTGGCCAGTATATGTTAAGCATGATAAAAATTGCTTCAGATTGGTATATAAACATCAAATTCTAGTTCTGGAAGATGGTATTGATGAGAGGGATGTTAAAAAAATATGGGGCGTATATTCTCTAGTTTTAAACTTCCCATCATCCAAGTGGTGACTAGAGAATTCATTCTGAACCACTGTTATTGCTATTCAAATAATGATAGATTCTAAATTCATGGGTAATACATGATTTCTTACATTTATATTTGAACTGCATTGGAGATAATGCCAACTCAAGTCATCTGAACGAGTTGAGTGTAGAATCTAATCACATTAGCATGTCTCTATTTCTATCAGAATTTTATTTCAAATCTTAATGGAATGACTGATATATCGGTATTGAATTTAAACAATATTTCAACAGAGAAAATTTTGAGATACGCTATAAATTTTCATATCGTTAAAGAGGAAACTTGTTTGGAGTGCTATTGTTTTTCCTTTGGAAACCTTATAGCATATAGTGAACTACCCTGTAAAAGGGGAAATGCCATTTTTAATTGTTTATTCCTTTGGAATAAGGTTATTTAGCAGAATATGTATCATCCACTGTGGTTAAGTGACTTTAATAAAGATGCCATTAGTTAAGAAAGTGGTGAAGGAAATTAGGTAGTACAATTACTTAATGAGTGAAATAAATGAGAGTCCCCTCGGTGTATTCGATGACTTCATTGATAATAAAAGTTGACATTTTATATCTATTGTCTATATTGTATGCATCTTTTAACATGGTATCACAGCTTGTGAACTCTGAGAAATGAGTCAAAGTCGAGGAGAATAAAAAGTTTGTGAGCCAAAGAGGATAAAGGCAAGCTAGATAAAATCGGTACGTAAATATTGTATTTGGAGAAAATAAAAGGTTTTATATATTTTTTAATGACTCATGTTTCAATTTAGCTAAAACATAGGCAACTTGGAAAAATGAAAAAGATAGGAGGGAGGAGAAAAGATTGATTTGTGAGAGTACGCTCTCGGAGAGAAGATGTGGAGGAGGAGAAATACACAGAACAATCCCGACCAATGATCCTATGTAGTATGTAGACCAAAGCCACCATACAAGACAAAACAACTGCGTGAAGATGTGGTAACAACCACATGAGTGTTGAAATAGGAGCTTCCATAATTGCACAACCAAGAGAACAACAAAGAACCCATATGAATCTCTAGCAGACATCATGTAGATAATGAAGACGAAGCGTTTCAAGGATCACTGAAGATAAAGAAGCCCCAGCATGTCTATGCTGGTCTCCACCTCCCATACAGTAGATAAAACATGTATCATTCTGATTTCCCGATTCCTCCCTCCATAACTTTGAGAATGAAAACAAGTGAATCAGACAAGCACAGCAGAAATAAATCACCACAGCGCAGTCTTGAACGATTATGGAGAGTGATATATAAGTTATTAGAAGAAAACACCTGTTCAAATGAGTGATTGAGATAACCCCATGTCAGAGAAACTATAATAAAAAACACGCCTCAGAGAAACAACAGCATGACGGAGGAACAAAATAGTGAAAACCAATCCATCTTGCACTGCTAATATCCCTAGCAGTATAATAAAGAACAATGTGAAAGACATTGCCAACGCAGAGTGATGCTTATGCAGTACCCTAACACAAGAAACTAAAATTGTTCGCCTAGAGGTGTTTTAATTATTCTGAAGATTTTTTCGTGGAGGATTGTTATTCACAAATACTTTCAGAAGATTGTTTTTTTTAGCAAAATAATACAAAGTTTTTGTGTTACTGCAAAGGCATTAAATTTTATTAGAACACATAAACCTGTTGATGTTTAGACAACATTGGGGAAGACATTCTTCCAGATATTAATATATATTAATTATTCTGAAGATTTTGCGGAGGATTGTTATTCACAAATACTTTCAGAAGATCGTTTTTTTTAGCAAAATAATACAAAGTTTTTGTGTTACTGCAAAGGCATTAAATTTTATTAGAACACATAAACCTGTTGATGTTTGGACATGATATATATGACATGATATTTATAATACAACGTATAAATGTATATAATAAATAAGTAGTTACTTATTATCCAAGGGACACATCCTTTCATGGATGGTCACCATATGTTCTCTATATATCGAACTCACATCATTGTAATAATACATCAATCTATTATAATCATTTTGTCTTAGCAATTTCCACTGTACTTGTGGCTCTGTGCATGATTATTCTTCTTGTGATCTTGGTTATTACTGTTGCTATTGTTCATGGTTTATACTTCAGTTCATGTAAATTTGTAAAGAAACTGAATATAATGAACAACATTAAACTCCAACATGGTATCAGAGCAACGTTCTTGAAAGAAGACTATTGCACAGGCATAGACCTTCTACAACAGTTCGCCGTACCTTTCCTTCAATTCGTTGTTTTGCTGCACTGCAACTTAGGTAAAGGTTTCTGCACTCTTCCAACAACCATGGTGAACCGTATTTTGGTGGAAGATAGGCTTGGTGAAACAACCAACTTCAGTTCTTGGAAATCTAGATTGCTCATCACTCTAGAAGAGAGTGACCTAATGAAGTAAGTTGAAGAAGTTGTACCAGAATCAACTAATGATGCAAAAAAGTCTCAATGGAGGAAGAACGATGCAAAAGCCAGAAAGATCATCATCTATTACGTGAGAGACCATTTAATCCCTCACATCTCCAACTTGAAGACATCTAAGCAGATGTACGATGCCTTGAAGAAGTTGTTTGAGAGAAACAACACCAACATAGCACTTGCCTTGAGACACTAGCTTTAAAATCTCAAGATGACAAAGTCATATACAATTGCCACCTTCTTCATGAAGATTTCAGAGATGAGAGATCAGTTGGGTGCTATTGGTGAAATCATTTCTGATAGAGAACTTGTCATGATTACCCTTAATGGTCTTCCAAGCCATTGGGAGCCATTCATTCAAAGTATTAGTGGGCGATCCAAATTGCCCAAGTTTGATCGTTTATGGGAAGACTGTACTCAGGAGGAGACCAGACTTGCAGCTAGAGCCATGCAATGTTCCCATCATGATGACAATCGAGCCCTTGCTACTCATGCAAGGAAAAACAAAGGAAAAAGAAGAGGTTTCGACAAAACATTTAAAGGAAGGAAGTCCACACCAACTTTAGGACACAAAAAAAAGGGCATGTCAAAGATTCAGTGCTTCAGATGTGACAAGTATGGCCACTATGTAAAAAATTGTCCTACATTGAAGAAATGAAAGCAACAAGCTTCCATTTCTAATGTTGATTCAAAACCACCTCAGAGGAAGTCAAGGAATGCAAGCATGAATGATGAAGAGTTCTTCTTCATTTAAGCCCTCTCAGGTATGGTTCCAACTAGTAATGATATTTGGTTGATTGATAGTGGTACTTCTAGACATATGATTGGATACAGAGGGCACCTTACAAATCTAGTAGGGAAAGAATCACGTTTGCATGTTGTACTTGGTGATGATGCCATATATACTGTGAAGGGAGTTGGATCCACTTCCTTACAATTGGATTTTGGCACCCCACTCCATTTGAGTGATGTATTATTTGTACCTGGGATGAGAAGGAACCTTGTCTCTATTTCAACCTTAGAGAACAAAGGCTACAAGGTTGTTTTCTATGATGGAAAGGTTCTTGTGTGGAACAAGAACTCTAGTATGGATTTTGCTCGGGTGATTGGTGTTTCTAGAGGACAGATTGTATAGATTGACTGTCCAACCAATTCATGCCTTGATACATGATTCTATTAGTTTGAGTGAACTATGGCATAAGAGACTTGCTCATTTACATTATAGAGCTCTTCCTTCTCTGGGGAAGATGGTGACAGGTCTTCCAAAGATCCATGTTGAACACGATGGCATTTGTAGAGGTTGTGCTCTTGGAAAGAATGCCAGGGGATCCTTTCCGAGCAGTGACAACAGATCCAAGGGGATCTTAGACTTGGTTCATACAGATTTATGTGGACCCATGACAATTGCTTCCTTGAGTGGATACTTATACTATGTGATCTTCATTGATGACCACTCTCGAAAGACTTGGATTTGCTTCTTGAAGACTAAGGATGGAGTCCTTGCCACATTTTAGGAGTACAAAGCATAGGTCAAAAACCTGACCGAAAAGAAGATCAAAGTGCTGAGATTAGATAATGGAGGAGAATACACCTCCCAAGATTTCAATGATTTCTGCAGTGAGGCAGGGATCAAGACGGAGTACATCGTTCCTTACAACCCTCAACAGAATGGGGTCACGAAGAGGAAGAACAGATCTATTGAAGAGGAAGAACAGATCAAGGCGATGATTCATGATCAACATTTACCTATGTTTCTGTGGGCAGAAGCATCTATCACTGCAGTGTATGTTCAGAAAAAAAGTCCTCATAAGACTTTAAGGAACATGACTCCCGAGGAGGCCTTCACCGGAATGAAGCTTGAGGTTGCACACTTCAGGATATTTGGGTGTCCAATACATTCATGTACCCAAGGAGAAAATGACCAAGCTAAACCCTTTAGGTAGAAATGGTACATTTGTGGGGTATAGTGAGTCTTTGAAGGCATACTTGATCTACATCCCTGGTCAGAGACAAATTGAGGTGAGCAGAGATGTTACCTTTGAGGAGGAGGTAGTATTCTCACATGGAGATTGATAGTGAGAGACATGAAGAGATGGTGCTTTCTCCCCCTCACCCACTAGCAGTTCAAAGGGAGACAATTGGGCCTATTGATCCCATTGATCCTGTAGCTCCAGTTGATGTTCCCAGAGATATTGCAGTAGGTTGGAAGAGACCTTCATGGGCTCGTCAGACTCTGCAGGAGGAAGAAGGACATGCAACTCCTCATGGCACCTTCCGAGAGAGCAAGAGACCTAAGAGATATTCGTGCTATTCCACAACTATGATCCACATCATTGATTCTCAGCCTTCCTGTTATGAGGAGGCATCTAGTCAACCGGTATGGAGAGATGCCATGATGTAGGAGTATCAGTCCATCATGAAGAATGATGTGTGGGAGATTGTTCCGAGACTTGGGGGGAAGTCTGTAGTGACTTCCAAGTGGATCTATAAGATCAACCACACAGCTGACGGGAGCATTGAGAAGCACAAAGCAAGATTTGTTGCTAGAAGATTTTCTCAGGTGGAGGGAATAGATTATGAGGAGACATTTGCTCCTGTTACTCGATACACTTCTATTCGGACGATTATTGCCCTCGCAACATCCATGGGTTGGAGACTACATCAAATGGATGTGAAGACAACCTTTCTCAATGGAGAGATTGAGGAAGAAGTATACATCGAGCAACCAGATGGTTTCGTCATACATGAGGAGTCTCATGTGTGGAGGTTGAAGAAGGTCGTATGCGAGGATTGATGGACACCTGATGAGTTTGGGCTTCAACAAAAGTGTCGCTGATCCCAACCTGTACTACAACACTGTTAATGGTGAGTCCCTGATTTTGATCCTCTACGTTGATGATTTATTCCTCATTGGTACAAAGAGCCTTATAATTGAATGCAAGGAGTTTTAGATGAAGGACCTTGGTATGATGCACTACTTCTTGGGACTAGAGGTGTGGTAGAGAACTGATGAGATCTTCCTGAGTCAAGGGAAGTACACAATTGAGATATTGAAAATATTTGGATGGCGAACCGTAAGCCCATGGCTACACCAATGGTGACGAATATGAAGAAACTAAGTGTGTCTTCTTTTGATTTTGATGAGATTGATCTGACCCTATACAAACAACTGATTGGATCATTGATGTATCTGGTTAACGCCATACCATATATTTGCTATGCAGTGGGTGCACTTAGCCGGTTTATGAGTTAATCGAGACAGACACATTGGATTGTTGCGAAGCATGCGTTGAGATACTTGCGAGGCACAATTGGATATGGTTTGAGATATACTTCCAGTATTGACATGAGATTGCATGGATATATTGACTTTGATTGGGCAAGGAGCGTAGTGGACAGGAAGAGCACCTCCAGGTGTTGCTTCACTTTGGGATCTGCCATGGTTTCTTGATGTAGCAGGAAATAGACCTCTGTGGCCTTGAGCCACCACAGAAGCAGAGTACATTGCATTGAGTGTAGCAGTTCGCAAAGCAGTGTGGCTTCGTAAGATCCTTGCAGATTTATTTGGACATGTGTTGGATTCCACCGTTATTCATTGTGATAACCAGAGCTGTGTAAAGCTCTCATAGAATCTAGTGTTTCATGACAAATCAAAACACATTGAGATCAAGTACCATTACATCTGAGACATGGTGCATAGAAAGGAAATACTGGTGCAGTACCTTCCTACAGATGACCAGGTTGTTGATGTTCTTACCAAATCCCTTACTAGGACAAAGTTCGAGTACTTCCGTGACAGACTTGGTGTGGCAGAGAATGCCTCCCTCGCTGAGAGGGAGTGTTGATGTTTGCATCTTCCTGAGACATTCTCCAGATCGTACTCCTTTGTGACTGAGTTGAGTTGATCTGTGATGAAACTTATCCAAGAAGGGATAAGTGGGTTTGGGCTTATAGCCCAACATCCCTTGTGGAGAGCACATGAGGACATGTCAAGGAATTGACCTTGACGTCACACACTATGGGGACTTGATCCTAGTGTTTCTAGAGGGAGTAGCCTCTAGAAGTCCACATGGGAGTGCCATGTGTGACAAACATTCTCCAGATTGTACTCATTTCTGACTGAGTTGAGTTGATTTGTGAGGACACTTATCCAAGAAGGGATAAGTGGGTTTGGGCTTATAGCTCAACGTCCCCTGTGGAGAGCACATGAGGACATGTCAAGGAGTTGATCTTGACGTAACACACTATGGGGAGTTGACCCTAGTGTCTCTAGAGGGAGTAGCCTCTAGAAGTCCACATGGGAGTGCCATGTGTGACAAACCTTTTTGCTACAATGTCCCAAGTAAGCATAATATAGACCTTCTTCTAGATTGGGCTGTAGACCAAGGGAGATAAGATGCATTTATCACAAAGATGTACTTGTGGTAAATGGGCTCAGACGTAGTCCTTCCTTGATCATGACAAGGAATAATGTGGACTCAAGGTGCTTGAGGTGTTTTCCACGTGCTAGTTAGCATCAAGCTAACATTCACTCACAGGGGTGTACCTGTAACGACCCTGGTTGAGAATGTCTCCCTCATTGAGGAGTGTTGATGTTTGGACAACATCGACAATACATTCTTCCATATATATATATATATATATATATATATGACATGATATTTATAATACAACGTATAAATATATATAATAAATAAGTAGTTACTTATTATCGAAGGGACGCATCCTATATATATGGAAGAATGTCTTCTCGATGTTGTCTAAAAATCAACACTCCCTCTCAACGAGGGAGACATTTCAACCAGGGTCGTTACAGGTACACCCATGTGAGTGAATGTTAGCACGATGCTAACTGACACATGGAAAACACCTAAAGCACCTCGAGTCCACATTATTCTTTGTCATGATAAAGGAAGGACTACGCATGGGCCCATTTACCACAAGTACACCTTTGTGATAAATGCATCTTATCTTCCTTGGTCTGCAGCCCAATCTAGGAGAAAGTCTGCATGATGCTTACTCAGGACATTGTAGCAAAAAGGTTCGTCACACATGGCACTCTCATGTGGACTTCCAGAGGATACTCCCTCTGGAAACACTAGGGTCAACTCCCCATAGTGTGACATCAAGGTCAACTCCTTGACATGTCCTCATGTGCTCTCCACAAGGGATGTATCCTCATGTGGTCTCCACAGGGGACGTTGGGCTATAAGCCCAAACCCACTTATCCCTTCTCGGATAAGTGTCCTCACAAATCAACTCAACTCAGTCAGAAAGGAGTACGATCTGGAGAATGTTTGTCACACATGGCACTCCCATGTGGACTTCTAGAGGCTACTCCCTCTAGAAACACTAGGGTCAACTCCCCATAGTGTGTGACATCAAGGTCAATTCCTTGACATGTCCTCACGTGCTCTCCATAAGGGACATTGGGCTATAAGCTCAAACCCACTTATCCCTTCTCGGATAAGTGTCCTCACATATCAACTTAACTCAATCACATAGAAGTATGATCTGGAGAATGTTTCAGGACGTTGCAAACATCAACACTCTATCTCAGCAAGGGAGGAATTCTCTGCCACACCAAGTCTGTCATGGAAGTACTCGAACTTCATCCTGGTAAGGGGTTTGGTAAGAACATAAGTGGCTTGTTCATATGTAGGAAGGTGTTGCACCAATAATGCCTTCCTCTGCACCATGTCTCGGATGTAATGGTACTTGATCTCAATGTGTTTCGATTTGTCATGAAACACTGGATTTTATGAGAACTTTACATAGCTCTGGTTATCACAATGAATAACGGTGGAATCCAACACATGTCTAAATAAATCTGCAAGGAGCTTGCAAAGCCACACTGCTTCGCGGACTCCCACACTCGATGCAATGTACTTTGTTTCCGCGATGTTCAATTATATTCAGTTTATTTACAAATTTACATGAACTGAAGTATAAACCATGAACAATAGCAGCAATGATAACCGAGATCACAAAAAGAATAACCATGAACAAAGACACAAGTACAGTAGAAAATGCTAAGACAAAATGATTATAATAGATTGATGTATTATTACAATGATGAAAGTTCCATATATAAAAAACATATGGTGACCATCCATGAAAAGATGTGTCCCTTGGATAATAAGTAACTACATATAACGGTGGAATTCTGTTGTATATATATATATATATATATATATTCATGGATGGTCACCATATGTTCTCTATATATGAAACTCTTATCATTGTAATAATACATCAATCTATTATAATCGTTTTTTCTTAGCATTTTTTACTGTACGTGTGCTTCTGCATGGTTATTCTTATTGTGATCTTGGTTATTACTGTTGCTATTGTTCATGGTTTATATTTCAGTTCATGTACATGTAGATTTGTAAAGACACTGAATATAATTGAATAATATTAAACTCCAACAAAACCTTCAACCTAATTGAGAAGAATAGAGTTGTTGAACGTTGCATACATAAAGAAATCAACATACTCTTCCGGAACAAAACCATAGGAGGCTTGTCTAGATCTTGATCCAAATCATTCCAGAAAACAATTTGAAGAAAATTTTGAGTAGGTGGAAGGTTATCCCCAAAGTGTATGAAACAAGATGGAAAATGATAATAATGGCAAAGGTGATTATTTTGAAACAATGGAAAGAGATTTACTTTTAATAATGAACTCGGATTTCCAGCAAGGCATATGAGTTGTGTGCTCCACTTGTCGAGGTGAATTCATTTTTGCTTCACAGGGAAGAGATGTCAGAATATTTGGTTCAGTCATTTCTTACTTAAGTGAGAAGAGATGTCAAGATGATTTCTTAGGTGGATTTTGTTTCAGTACGAAGAGATGGCAAGACGTTTGCTTAGGTAAATATAAACAAATTTTGTTTTCAAATCTGAGGATATGACAATCTTAGGCTGTAAAAAAATGAGCCATTTAACAAAATGGTAAATTTTTATATTAATCTTTATTCAAGTTTTATTTTTTTTAATATTTGATGTAAGAGGGAGAGGGTGGCATTTTGTAGCACTTTCATAACACTCCAATACTAAAGCTTAATGTGATAAAGTTACATTATGATTAAGTGATTTTAGGAAAGAGTTTTTAAATATAAAATGTCATTATACTAAAGCCCAATGTGATAAAGTTACATTATGATTAAGTGATTTTAGGAAAGAGTTTTTAAATATAAAAGTAGTTGGAATTATCAAATTAGCACACTTACCTAATAAATGAAATGAAAGAGGATTCCCTTCATTGTATCCTATAACTCTATTTGATAATAAAAGTTCATATATTATATCTTCTGTATATAGTGTATGCATTAACATAATATTGGTAAATCATTGTAATGCCACTTTGTCTCTAATTCCAATTAACCATGGTTTGTGGGTGCGAGTGAAGATGCATGAGTATCAATTTTGAAATACTATAACTCTATTTGATAATAAAAGTTCATATATTATATCTTCTGTATATAGTGTATGCATTAACACAATATTGGTAAATCATTGTAATGCCACTTTGTCTCTAATTCCAATTAACTATGGTTTGTGAATTAACCATGGTTTGTGGGTGCGAGTGAACATGCATAAGTATCAATTTTGAAATCAAGGTGTTAGGACATTAAATTACACAAATGCATATAAATGAAAATTAATTAGTAAAAACTCAAGTAAAATTTATGTAAACCAATAATAACTTAAACATAAAACCTTGTGATTTGAATTGTAAAACCAAGTTGTATATCATTGAATAGTTACATTGAAGTACAAATCTTGAGAAAGTTAATAATTGTACATTCTATATTTGGCACTAGCCACACATGCTATATATATGTAACATGTTGTCAAGGAATACAAAACATATATTTGACCTTTTTATGACTACTCAATATAAAATAAAATATTAAATTTTTTTATCAACTAGTTTGGCATCAAATATGCAATTTAGACTTTTAGGATAGCTTACTAGTCAAATTCATGTGGCAGGTCATTGTGCACGGACAATGCAAATAAGACCTTTAATCAAATTGTTGAGCAAGGAAATAGATCAAACTTAAAAAATGTATATATTGGGCATGAGATTAGATTGTACAATTAAAATACTTGATTTGTTTTGTGGGGATGCCACTTGAGTTTTGTTGGTGACATCCTATATTTGGGATATGAGATATGTCCCTTGGTATGGGGAGACATGAGGACATGTCTTCCAAGGTTGAAAACACATCACCTAGCATCACAACCTTAAACCATTGAAAAATATTATGATACCATAACCAAGATGTTAGGTTTACAATCTTACCTAAGTTAAGATAGGTAATTCTAGGTTAGATCCATGAATTGTTGTAGATCTAATTTTATCCTCTTCACTTCAGATGTTCCTTTAGCATTCATTCACATTGAGTTTTAGGTGTAGAAGCTTTTATCTCCTCAAAACCCATCATTTGGCACTCTTCAACCGTTTTAATTCCTTCCCACACACATGACTACTATACCTTCCCAAGTAAATCCTTCTTTTAGGACGTGGCTTCTTAGATCAAGACATGGGTTTCCTCTTCCATGCCTTGGACCTTTCTTAGTTCAAGTACATCCCACTCTCATGTCACTATGGCTAAACCCATAAGTATGCCATGGGCTTCAATGTAATTATGGGCATATATGTGTGTATTCCTCATGCCTCCATACCTCAAGTCACTCTTGGAGATCCTATTCAACCAAATTCTCACCACATAACTATGCATTGACATAGATTTATCTAGAGAGAATACTTTAGGGCTTGTTAAACCTCTTCACACTAATTATTCTCTCAAATTCCATGTACGATGATCGTCTTCTCATAACATTGGGGGTCCTTTTTAGGACATGGTCCAACCTATTCTTCCAATCAAACTCATAACCCTTTCAACATCAATTGCCTTAAAAACCCGTTATCTTCACATGTTCTTATGCCTCTGCCCTGAAACCTTCCTCAAGTTCTCAAATTTAGTGGATGGCTTAGTTATAGGATCCTAGGACACATTGATGCTTTAAATTATGATTTGCATAGGTATGATGATCTACAATGACATGGTCCTTAATATCTTTCCTAGGAATTTAATAAATGAATCCCTTGAACGGTTCCATCACCTACCAACAATTTTGGTCTATCAATTTCAACAACTCATGGATGCCTTTGTCTAACAGTTCAACATCTTGATTCGTTCTTATGGCAGTAGTATGAAAGCCTTATTAACCATTAAAGAAGGGGAAGAGGAAATGAGATTAGATTACAACCATAGGTGCTGCTAGGTTGTTTAGTCATGCACACCACATATACATTATCGACAAATCTTTTCATTGTTCACAATTCCTTAAGTTAACAAGTTCATTTTAATCTTCTTACTTGAAACCTCAAATTGTATGAAGACACCATAGAGAAGTGCCTTGCTAGGGATGCTTGTAGGCATAAGGATAAAAAAATATTAGAAGATAAAATCCCTTATATAACAATTGGCTAAAGCATTAGATTGGTTAGAGATGGAATTGTGGAGATGACTACCAAACATGCAAATGAAACCCCAAAAGTAGAGAAAACCAAGGACAATAGATAAGAAACTATTCCATCCAACAAATTCCACTAAAAAGCCTTCCTCCATTTGATCACAACACATAAATTAACCTACATCAAATTGAAAGCTATGAAGTCATTCTTGTGTCACCTAACAATGAATCTATAAACACGAGGAAATTTAAAGTAGGGGCTCTCATGTTGCTAAACTTAGAAGTTGGGGATTTCCAAAATTCCCAAGGTTAGTCACTTTCACTGAAGGAACCAATCCTCATCGACCAAATTAGTCCCTTTAGGAGACCCAAACTTACAATAGTTGGTATGGCACATTTGCATACACTACCCTAGAATCTCGTGATCCCCTGTTGTTGATGTACATACAACCTTTGTCTTCAAACCTTTAACTCGAGAATAAATCATCCACGTCCATTGGACTACACATATCACCTTGCACCTACATTGGAATCTCCCCCCTCCTCTATAATATAATTAGCATGCTTCTTTGTTCCATATTAGCATGTAAAATCTATTCCCCTAATACGACACCCACCTCGAAGTTTCCATTTTTGGGCATTTTATTTTGTTTTTTGTACTTTTTCTTTTAGTTGTGCTTTTTTGCTTGAGTGTGCAACAATGACACTGCTATTCAAAATGGAGGCATGTTTTAAAACATGTCCTATATTCTTCCATGAAAAGAGGCATTCCCATTCACAGTAATAATATAAGAAAAAATCGTTAAAATTTTCATCACAGTAATAATAATATAAGAAAAAATCATTAAAATTTTCATGTATCTCATCCCTTGCCCGTTTCATTCCTAAACTCAATTGTATTGAAATATTTTGTAGACATGCGTTTGATTTACTTCACCTTTGATTTCATTATTTGTCACATGAGAAATGAGTACATGGTTGTCTTGTGTTCGTTACATTCTAAAAACCAAATGATAAAAATGAAAGGTTTGTATTTAGAACAACAATGACAGGTAACACACACACACATCACATTATTTTTCCTTGTACCCTAGACACTTTAATATAACACATATAGTATATGTGTTATATTATAACACATATAGTATATGTGTTATAATATAACACATATGAACATTGGAGTTAAAAGAAAAGATAGAAATAAATTACATATAATTATTAAAACATAATATGTACAAAGTTTACATTGTCTCTAATCTAAATCCATAAGTCTCTATAAGACTCATAAACCCTAAGAAATTATGTTCCCTCTACCTCTTTTCGATCCATAATCTCCACGACATTAGTCAAGGTGACTTTTCTAGACACAAGTTCCTCAATATCCTCTTTAGTTTACCTATGGTCCTTCAACAATCTAGCCATAAAGGAAGATGTCTAAGTCATTCTACCTACACTAGTAGGCCATCTAGAATCCTCCAAGTTAGTAGGAATCTGACCTCATTTGATTTCCCTTAACATGGTAAAGATCTTCTCAATCGTCATCACCTCCCTTGTTGCACTTGCATGCAGACACATAACCATTATTCCTTCTCTCATGATTGGGAAAACCAACTATCTATATTGGAAGAGCTTTGGTAGGTCCCAGACCTGCATGTTGGGTATGCATTATATTATTTGCAAGAATGTTCCCATGTATTGTACACTGATGTGGGAGAAAGGGGGGACTCTCTTGTAGGGGAGTTTGGGGGAGGTAGCCCCCCCAAAAAAATTTTGGGCGGTTTTTTACCTTTGTTTTTGGCGGTGTTTCAATGCATCGTTTTCGTCAATGGTTTTCTAATTCCGGTTAAGGAATTAGGTTTGTTGAATAATATGGGTCAATGAATTAGGGGTTTGGGTGTCGCGAGATCCTATATGTATATCGTATTGTAAACAACGAAGAATACAATGAATAGAAGATTAGAGGTGTGGCTCTAAATAGGTTGTTGGTTTTCCTAGTTTGGGTTTTCAAGGTAAAAATATCTGTGTAATGTGTGTGTGCGTGTGTGTGTGCAATTATACCTTTTCTATTTTTTATTAAGAATCTATTTGCAGTAATTAATTGTACAAGGTTAAAATCTACATTTGGTATTAGAGAAATTATTGTCTTCAGGGGGACGCCTTTGTGGTCAGGGGTTTGGATTGAGTTTGTGATAAGCCTTGTTATAGTGGGATATCTGTGGTATTGATTCTTTAGATGAAAAGAAATGGTGAGAAGTTCGAAGATAGAGATCGAGAAATTTAATGTGCAAATTTTTGAGTTGTGGAAGCTCAATCTAGAAGATCTATTGGTGGAGAAAGATCAATGGATCGTTGTGGATCCATGTACGTCCAATATCCACAAGTTGATCAGAAGGCGAAGAGAACAATCTGATTGTGTCTCTCAGATTCAATATTACTGAAAGTGTTAGGGAAAGCACAACTGTAATGTTCCTGACTTGGCTAGTCTAGGAAAAGCTGCTAATGTGTGTGTAGGATCAAAGGTTTACATCATATAAATGATCATACAAATAATAAACGTGACAAAGGACTGCAAAGTTTGTATTATGATATCTTTGTGGATTACAAAATGGCCGAATGCGGCTGAATAACTGACAATACTCGACTAGATCAACATACAAAGGATCTTAGACGAAATATAAATAAGCAACTGCGGCTGAATAAAATAACAACACTCGGTTAGATCAAAAGACAAAAGGATCTTAAACGGAATACAATAAGCAACTAAAAGATAATACCTGGAATATGGGAGCACTGCGGGATCAATGAAGAATGATGGAAGACCTGGATGATCTTCCCGATGACTAGGGTGTGTCTTTCAACACCGAAATCAGCCAACTGGTGTCTTCCTCCTGGAATACACTGAACTATCTCTCCTGAGATGTGCCTCTTCTCCTCAATGACAAGTCATAATCTAAATAATGATGAATTAGGTCGCCGACCCTTCCTTTATAGCTTTCCAAAACCCTAAATCATGTCGAAACCCTAATTCACTATTGATTTCCAAAACCCTAAATCATGCTGAAACCCTAATTCGATGTTGACTTCCAAAACCCTAAATCACTGCTAAAACCCTAATTCACAGTTAACTTCTATTTTTAGCTCATAATGACTTAAAAGCGCTTTTAACCCCTTTTAGCTCAATGTCACTTTCCAACTATAACACCTGTGACTGGAGTGACCTCTAGTAACCCTGTTTACCCCTCTTTGGCCCTGGCTATAGTCTAATGGGGTGATTTAGATTATTAAGCCTCCTCTTCTGGAGCTCCTATTTGGAAAGGGACATTACAGTCCTCCCTTCCCGAAATTGCTTGTCCTCAAGCAATACCAGTCCAGGGTGTTGCAACACCTGCTCACTCTCCTAAGTAGCGTCCTCTACTGGAAGCCCTCTCCATCTGATCAAACACTCTCTGATGACCTTGCTCCTTAGTTTCTTCTCTCGGATCCTCAAAACCTCCTCCGTAACTAACTCCAACGGTCCCTCCTCATCCAACGGGGGAAGCTCCTCTGATGTGTTAATGAATTGTCCCACTGCCTTTTTGAGGAAAGACACGTGGAACACATTATGAGTCTTGCTCCCCTCTGGAAGCTCTAGCTCGTAGGCAACCTCGCCTACTTGGCGCATGATCCTGTAAGGACCATAAAATCTGGGCTTGAGCTTCTCGGCCCCACTCTTCTTCAAAGATGACTGTCTGTAGGGTTGGACTCTCAAGAAAACCAAATCTCCAACCTCAAAGCTGTGCTCTATCCTATGCTTATCCACACTTATCTTCTGTTAGTTTTGCTTCGTCTGCAAGTTCTCTTTCAACAACTTGAGAATCTCCTGACTCTCTATGATCCAATCCTTGGCCTTGGGAGCTCTGCTCTCCCCGAAGACCAAGTCTACCAAAGTGGGAGCATCATATCCGTATAATTCTCGGAAGGGTGTCATACCAATGGACATGTGGAAGGTGGTGTTGTAGCAATGTTCTCCTAAATGTAACCACTTTACCCACATTCTCTATTGTCCTCCTACATAGTTCCTCAAATACCCTTCAACCCACTTGTTGACAATCTCGTTCTGCCCATCTGTCTGAGGGTGATAGCTGGTGCTGGGTGTCAACTCTGTCCCCACCAACCGAAACAACTCTCTCCAAAATGTCCCTATGAACCAACTGTCCCTGTCACTAACGATGTTCTTTGGCAACCCATGAAGTCTAAAGACCTTCCTGAAGAAAAGCTCGGCTACCTGAACTGCGCTGTACTTTGTCGGTATGGCGTAGAAGTGAGCAAAATTGGTCAATATGTCGACCACTACATAGATATAGTCCTTACCCTGGACCTTGGGTAGACCGGTGATGAAGTCCATAGATATACTCTCCCATTTCTACTCTGGATTGGGGAGTGGCTGACGTAGCCCTGCTGGAAGAGCATGCTCTGACTTGTTCTGCTGGCAAGTCACACACTCACTGACATGTCTCACAACGTCTTGTTTGAGGCCCTTCCATGAGAACCTCTCTCTGATCTGTCTGTAGGTTTTGAAAAACCCCTGATGGCCTACTAGAGGTGAATCATGAACTGTGGTGAGGATTTTCTTCTTAAGCCCTGAATTTGGCACCAAGTAGACTCTATCCTTGTAAAATATGACATCGTCAATGACCCTATACCAGTAATCCTGTATCTGCCCATCCATCACCTCACAAGCGAACTTGTTCTTGGAATATTCCACTAACAAGTGGGATTTCCAATCTGCTGAAATCTCCATCAAAGAACATGCCGCAGGTCTCCTCGATAGTGCATCAAACACAATGTTCTTCTTCCCCTTGACATACTCTATATCAAAGTTGAATGCCTGTACCTTCGTCACCCATTTCTGTTGGTGCTCACTGAGGTCCTTCTGCTCAAGGAAATACTTCAATCTGTTGTGATCAGTCTTGACCACAAATTTGCTGCCCACCAAATATTGTCTAAACTTGGTCAAGGCATGCATGATTGCCAACATTTCCTTGTCATAAATGGAGTACAACCTCTCAGGTTGACTAAGCTTCCGGCTCTCAAATACAATAGGGTTTCCTCCCTGCATCAAAACTGCAACGATCCCTTCGTTGAATGCGTTACACTCTAGTACAAATGGCAGGGTGAAGTCTGGTAGTGCCAACACTGGACAAGTGCCCATGACTTCCTTCATTTGATCAAAGTCTTCCTGTGATTTCTCGGTCCATATGAAGGCCCCATGCTTGGTAAGATCTGTTAGTGGTGCTCCAAGCTGAGAAAAACCTTGGATGAACCGCCTGTAATAGTTGCACAACCCGAAGAAGCGCCTCAATTCTGTCATGTTCTTGGGCGTTGGCCAATCCAGAATGGCCCTAATCTTCTCTTGGTGCATCTGTACCCCCTTTGCACTTATGATGTGGCCTAAGTAAAACATCTCTGTCATACCGAACTCACACTTGGACTCTTTGGCATATAATGACTGTGCCTCCATGATGCTCAATAACTCATCCAGGTGCCTCATATGCTCTTGCCATGACCGGCTATAGATCAAGATGTCGTCGAAGAAAACCAAGACTAATTTCCTTAACTGATCCCTGAATTTATGGTTCATGCAACACTGGAATGTAGCAGGCGCATTGGTTAACCCAAATGGCATAACCAGGAACTCGAAGTGTCCAAAATGACATCGAAATGTCGTCTTCTCTATGCCCCGCTCTCGGATGCTGATCTGATGATATCCAGAGTGTAGATCAATTTTTGAGAAGAAAACTGCCCCATGCAGTTCATCCATCAACTCATCAATGTGTGGGATAGGGTATCGGTTCTTGATGGTTTTCTTTTTCAAGGCTTGATAATCAATGCACATCCTCATGGTGCATCCTTCTTAAGAACTAAGACAACTAAAGAAGCAAATGGGCTGCTGCTCGGTCTGATGTGTCCCATCGCCAACAATTCCTTGATTTCCTTCTTTATCTCATCCTTGAACCTCCTAGGATGACGATAGGGGGGGGTGATCATAGGTTTGGCCCCCTCCTCCAACTCAATGGTGTGCTCAAACCCCCTGTCAGGTGGTCTCCCTGGTGGAATTGCCTCAAAGACCTGTTGATGTCGTCCCAATAAATTCTTGATCTCTGTATGGTATTGTTGTCGACCTTATGAATCCTTCTGAGTAGTGATCAAGCATTCTGCAACATATGCTACCTCCCCATGTCTAAATATCCTCTCCATCCTCTTGGATGAAACTATCTTGGGTGCTCCTATTGACATACCTCTTAGAACAACCTTCTTCCCATCCTGATCTCTGAATCCTATTTCCAAGGTTTGGTAGTTGGTAGTGATTTTTCCCAAGGTAATCATCCACTGAACTCCTAACACCACATTTGTGTCCGATAGGTCAGCCACATAAAATATGTCTCTCACTGTGTAGTTTCCTAACTTCATCTCTAAGTTTGGAACTCTGTCTAGGCACTCCACTGTGTGGCCATTTGCTACCGCAACATCAAACCCCTCAAACTCCTCTGTCTGAAGTGCCCGTCTCGATACTAGTGAAGCATCGATGAAGTTGTGGGTGGCCCCACCATTTATCAAGGTGATTGCCCATTTCCCCTGGATAATCCCTCTGATACAGAGGGTATCATACTTGGGAACACCAGAAAGGGTTGCTATGACACCTCCCTTTGCTGGTTTCCTCCTGTTAGCCTGTTCTGGCGGTTGTGGGACTACTGGAGGATGGGCTCCTGTCGGTGTCGGTGGTCTACGGGGAGGCTGCTCCTCTACTGGTGCTGACTCCTCCCCTGAATTAGTGGATCCACTGTCCTGCTCCTCCTCCTCACTGTCCACGCTATCTGTTTCTACCCCAATATAATGAATCTCTCCCTTACCCATGTACCTGTGGCCTGGGACCCAAGGATCTCTGCAGCTGAAGCAATTATTTTTCCTCATAAGCTCTCGCCTAGTCTCATCATACAACTTCTCCTTTCCCTTCCATTCTCTCTGGAATGGCTTCCTGTCTTGATCCCTCTGGGGCACAAATGGGTTGGAGAAAGTTTTAATCTTTGGCACCGAGTCTTCCAGATCTCGAGTGCGAAGGATGGCATCCTGCAAAGTGGGAGGCCTGTATGCCTTCACCCATCCTTTCAAAGGCTCCGTGAGTCCTTCTGTGAATAGCATGATTAACCTGGGCTCTGATATATCTTTCACTGCCATGACTACCTGCTGAAAATCTGTGGTGAACGCCTCTACTGTGCCAGTTTGTCTCAACTGGGCTAGATCCCTGAAGTGTATCTCGGGATCCTTCCTGTCAAAACTGTCCATGAGCATATCTGTAAACTCCCTATAGGAGATGATGCGACTGTGACCCAATGTCACTAGTCCATGGTACCACCACTCGTGTGCCTCACCCTCCAAGTGTAAGGACGTAGAACTGATGGCCTCTGTCTCAGTCATCTAGTTGAGCTTGTAATACATGTCTAGCTTCTGTACCCAAGCTCTGGCGGTGTATTTGGACGATCTGTCAAAAGAAGGGATGGTGAGTTTCCTAAATTTTCGGATGAAATCGAGGTTATGCCCCTACTATTGTTGTGGTCCTCCCCTCTTCGGCTCTCTGGGGCAGTTCCTGAGTCTGAGTCCACAGTACTTGACTAGGGTCATGTCCTGATGGAAGTCATGACCCAATGCTACGTACTCCCTCCTATACTCTGCAATGTCGTCAACATGAGTGGGTGGACTCTGTGGTATCGGTGGCGGTGCTGCTACCAGGTGTGCCCTCTGGAAACTGGGAAACAAGGGTCTGGGAATCCTACTCGCAGAGGTGTATGCGCAAGAGGGTGACTGGGGTCTACTGCTTACTCCCAAGTTCCCCTGTGCTACAAGCGAGACTTATGTATCTGGGGTGCCCACTCTAGCCAATCTATCAACCATCTGTGCCAAGGACTAAGACATGGTCCGTTGACTAGCTAACATATCATTGATAACCCGCATGAAAGCTGCCTTTGGATCTATGGGGGCCTTGCCACTGCCCTCTGGTCGCTCATATCTGTCTCCTAGCATCCTTTATGACTCACGCTCAGCCTCACACTCTGCCCTTCTCTCTGCTTCTCTATGTGCCTCTTCCTCTTCCTCCGATCTAGGAGGAAAAGGGGGGAAATCATGCCTATGCCTTCTTTCCTGATGCCTATTGTAAGTGACATATTCGTCACCTACGTGTTCACGACCCTCTGGGTCTTCTGCTGCACTCATTGTCTTTAGTCATAGGCTGGCAGGACTAAAGCTCTGATACCACTGTAATGTTCCTGACTTGGCTAGTCTAGGAAACACTACTAATGTGTGTGTAGGATCAAAGGTTTACAACATATAAATGATCATACAAATAATAAACGTGACAAAGGACTACAAAGTTTGTATTATGATATCTTCGTGGATTACAAGATGGCCGAATGCGGTTGAATAACTGACAATACTCGACTAGATCAACATACAAAGGATCTTAGCCGGAATATAATAAGCAACTGTGGCTGAATAAAATAACAACACTCGGCTAGATCAAAAGACAAAAAGATCTTAGCCAGAATACAATAAGAAACTAAAAGATAATACCCGAAATATGGGAGCACTGCGGAATCAATGAAGAATGATGGAAGACCTAGATGATCTTCTCGGTGACTAGGGTGTGTCTTTCAACACCAAAATCAACCAACTGGTGTCTTCCTCCTGGAATACATTGAACTATCTCTCCTGAGATGCGCCTCTTCTCCTCAATGACAAGTCATAATCTGCATAATGATGAATTAGGTCGCAGACCCTTCCTTTATATCTTTCCAAAACCCTAAATCATGCTGAAACCCTAATTCGCTGTTGATTTCCAAAACCCTAAATCATGCTGAAACCCTAATTCGATGTCGACTTCCAAAACCCTAAATCACTGCTGAAACTGTAATTCACTATTGACTTCTATTTTTAGCTCATACTGACTTAAAAGCGCTTTTAACCCTTTTTAGCTCAATGTCACTTTCCGACTATAACACCTGTGACTGGAGTGACCTCTAGTAACCCTGTTTACCCCTCTTTGGCCCTGGCTATAGTCTAACGGGGCGGTTTAGACCATTAAGCCTCCTCTTATGGAGCTCCTATTTGGAAAGGGACATTACAAAACCAAGGCACTATGGGATAAGTTAGGGGATTTTTATTAGTCAAAGTCCCTAGTAAATAAACTTTTCCCATGGAAGAAGCTATACAAACTGAGGATGAAATATGGAGACTTGGTGACAAAGCATATGAATGCCTTCAATACTGTGGTAAGTCAGCTATTATATCTTGATATTAATATTTCCAATGAAGATAAGTGTATGAGTTTATTGTTCCATTTACCAGACTCGTGGGATAGTTTCGTTGTGGTTGTAGGTAGTAATACAACTACTATAAGTTTCAATGATGTGGTCTCATCCTTATTGTCGGAGGAGATGAGGTGGAAGAACATGGAAGGACAGAGCACATATGCATTATTTGCAAGAGGACGCTCCTAGGAAAGAAATAGATCCAAGTCCTCAAGTGGGAGATCTAAATTTAAGGGTAGATCTAAATGCCCCGAAAGTTTGTAAAGGTATGCTAGAGATGTGGAAAATAAGGGCACTACAAGAAGCAATGTAGATCCAAAAGTGTTGAGAGAGGGAAGGGATCTGAAGATGCTCCTACTAAAGAAGAAAAAACCTCTGTGAAAGGAGGGGATGTGTACTTGGATTCTTCAAGCACACACACATATCATGAGTCATGGTTGGTTGACTCATGTGCATCCTTTCATATGACTCCTCATAGGGAGTAGTTTTACGAGTATGAATGTATGATGGAGGTGATGTTTTCCTAGGTGACAAATTGACAACCAAATAATAGAACTAGTAAAAGTCAAGTTCAATCTCATGGATGGAAGGATTATAACATTCTTTGGTGTTCTACACATTCCAAGATTGGCCATAAATTTGATTTCTGTAAGAAAAATGGATGATGCGGAGGTAAAAACAGTGTTAGAGAAAGAAACCTACAGGATGGTTCGAGGAGCAATGGTGTTGCTGAAGGGAGTTCATTTTGGAACTCTGTATAAGATACAAAGAAGCACTATTAGTGATGTATGTAATAGTTTCATTGTTCTTGAGATTGGATCTGAAGATGAAAAAATTCCTACAATCTCTAGATAAAAGGCTATGTTGTGGCATCCAAGACTAGGGCATATCAGAGAGAAGGGCATTCGACTACTACATGGTAAAGGCATGGTTGAAGGTATGTTTAACTGCTCTATGGATTTTGATTTCTGTGAAAATTGTGTATATGGGAAGCATAATCAAGTAAGATTCTCCTCTAGTGCAATGAGGGCGGAGTGGATTTTAAATTTGGTGCATAGTGATGTGTTTGGACCTGTGTCGGTTCCATCACTGGGAAAATATGTGTATTATGTATCATTTATAGATGAATTCTCGAGGAATACATGGATATATTTCTTGAGGAAGAAATATGAATTCCTTAACATGTTGAAAGAGTTTAAGGCTCTTGTGGAGAATCAAATAGAGAAAATAATTAAGCAGTTGAGGATAGATAATGGCAGAGAGTTCTGCAAAAATGAATTCGAGGAATTTTGTAAGAAGTGCAGTATAGAAAGGAAGAAGACTACTCCATATACACCTCAACATGATGGAGTTGCAGAAAGGATGAACATGATGATGGTGGAAAAATCACGGTGCATGCTCAGTGGTGTCGAGTTAGGACAACAATTATGGGCAGAGGCAGTGGGTAGTGCATGTTACCTGGTCAATCGATCACCCTCATCAACACTGGATGAAAAGACTCCACACAAGGTATGAATTGGTAAGAAACCCTCTTTGACACATCTCAAGGTATTTGGCTATGATGCCTATGTTCACGTTCCAAAGGAAAACATGAGTATGTTAGATAAAAGACTGAAAAGTGTGTCTTTATTAGGTATAAAGATGGTTTGAAAGGTTACAAGCTTTGGAACCCATGAATGAAGAAGGTAGTGTATAGTTGAGATGTGGTATTTAGAGAAAAAAATACGTTGTCAAACATGAAGTACTACCAAAGGAGGAAGAACCAGAAAAAATAGAGTTTGAATTGAAGGAAAATAAATAAAACTCTACATAAGAACATGAATGAGAAGAAGAAGGCCCTCATACTCCAGTATTGAGGAGATTGTTTCAGTAAAGAAGGAAACCAGAAGGGTATACTCCACCTGATTTTCATTCAAATATTGCTTTTCTTTGCTTATTACTGAGGATGATACTAGAATTGTTAGGGAGGCAGTGGATTCAGATGATGGAAAACTTTGGAAAAAGGCCATGGTTGAAGAAATGGCAGCCTTGGACAAGAATGAGACTTGAGATCTAGTGGAGTTGTCGACTGGGAGAAAGCTCATTGGAAGAAAATGGGTGTTTAAGAAGAAGTTGAATGAAGAAGGCAAAGTGGAGAAATACAAAGCTCAGTTAGTAGCAAAGGGTTATTCCCAGGTAGAGGGAATTGATTTTGGTGAAATTTTTTCTCCTGTTGCCAAATAAACTTATATTAGATTTCTTTTATATGTTACTGTCACATTTTATTTTGAATTAAAAAATATGGATGTGAAGACAACACTCCTACATGGGGATCTGGAAGAATAAATCTACATAAAGTGACCAGAAGGATTTGAAGTGAAGGGAAAGAAAGACTTGGTATGTTGGATGAAAAAGTCTCTGTATGGGTTGAAACAATCACCAAGGATGTGGTATAAAAAATTTGATACTTATATGTTGAGACTTGGCTTCACACGGAGCAAAGCGAATCACCGTGTGTATTTCAAATTAGTTGGTGATCGTCTTATTTATTTTTTCTTGTATGTGGATGATATGTTGTTGATAGGAAATGACAAGGAGATTATCTAGGATGTGAAAACCCAGTTGTCCTCAAAATTTAACATGAAGGATCTTGGTGCTACAAATTTAATTTTGGGCAAGGAAATTAAAAGAGATCAGGTAAATATGAAACTCTGGTTAAATTAGAGGAAATGTGTCGAGAAAATATTGCAGAGGTTTAATATGAAGGAATGTAAACCGATCAAGGTTCCTATTCCTGTAGTTGTAAATTTACCCGCGGATCAGTGTCCCAAGAGACAGGAAGAGGAAGAGGACATGTCCCGTTTTCCATATGCGGATGTAGTTGGTAGTTTGATGTATGCAATGGTCTGTACTAGACCAAACATTGCACATGTAGTGGGAGTTTTGAGCAAGTATATGTGAAAACTAGGGAAGGAGAATTGGACAATAGTAAAGAGGTATTTCAGGTATTTTCATGGCACTACTAATTATGGATTGTGCTACCAAGGAAGACCAATATTGGACAGAGTGTTGGACATACATGGCTTTGTTGATACATATTGGACTGGAGATTTGGATTGAAGAAGATCTACAAGTGGGTATGTGTTTAAACTATTTGGAGGAACAATCAATTGGGTGAGAAAAAGGCATCATGTAGTGGCACTCTCAACTACAAAAGATGAATACATGGCAACTATTCTTGCAAGAAATGAAACAATATGATTACAAAGATAGTGTTTAGGTATTGTCTTGGTACAACAAGTTGTAAGGATAGATTGTGATAATCAGAGTGTAATCTTCCTAGGGAAGAACTCGACTTATAATTCCAAGACAAAGTATATTGATGTTCAGTATCACTTTGTGAGAGACATGGTTGAAGAAAAGAATGTGTTGTTGATGAAGGTGGACATTTTGGAGAATGTTGTAGATTCATTAAAAAAATCTATGAGCACTGAGAAGTTCACTCGGTTTAGAAGATCTATGGGAATTTCTGCCCTAGATTGTTGACTATGTAATCATGTAACCCTTTGTATGCATATAAAACAACAATTGAGAGTATTTTGGGTATGTTTAATATTATTTTCAAGATTGGTATGCAAAATGGACGATGCAGAAGTAAAAACAATGTTTGAGAAAGAAACTTGTAGGATGGTTCGAGGAACAATGGTATTGTTGAAGGGAGTCCGGTTTGGAAGTCTTTATAAGATGCAAGGAAGCACTATTAGTGATGGATGAAATAGTTTCGTTGTTCCTAGGATTGGAGCTGAAGATGAAAAAACTCTTACAATCTTTGGATAAAAGGCTATGTTGTGGCATCAAAGACTGGGGCATATTAGAGAGAAGGGCCTTCAACTACTACATGGTAAAGGTATGGTTTAAGGTATGTCTAACTGCTCTCTGGATTTTGATTTCTGTGAAAATTGTGTATATGGAAAGCATAATAGGGTAAGATTCCCCTATGGTGCAATGATGGTAGAGGGAATTTTAAATTTGGTGCACAATGATGTGTTTGGAACTGTGTCGGTTCCATCGCTGGGAAAATTTGTGTATTATGTCTCATTTACAGATGAATTCTCGAGGAATACATGGATATATTTCCCGAGGAAGAAATATGAAGTCCTTAACATGTTGAAAGAGTTTAAGGCTCTTGTGGAGAATTAGATAAAGAAAATAATTAAGGTGTTCATGACAGATAATGGTGGAGAGTTCTGCAGAAATCAATTCGAAGAATTTTGTAAGAAGTGTGGTATAGCAAGGAAGAAGACTATTCCATATACACCTCAGCAAAATGGAGATGCAAAAAGGATGAACATGACACTGGTGCAAAAATTACGGTGCATGCTCAGTGGTGTCGGGTTAGGACAAGAATTATGGGAAGAGGCAGTGGGTAGTGCATGTTACCTAGTCAATCGATCATCCTCTTCAACATTGGATGATGAGAATCCACACAAGGTATGGATTGGTAATAAACTCTCTTTGATACATCTCAGGGTATTTGACTATGATGCCTGTGTTCACGTTCCAAAGGAAAACATGAGTAATCTAGATAA
Organism: Picea engelmannii; assembly: GCA_009831015.1. Classification (NCBI taxonomy): domain Eukaryota; kingdom Viridiplantae; phylum Streptophyta; class Pinopsida; order Pinales; family Pinaceae; genus Picea; species Picea engelmannii. The sequence goes on along the minus strand of ML779434.1, from coordinate 294,132 downwards.
AAGGCTGAAAAGCGTATCTTTATTAGGTATAAATATGGGTTGAAAGGTTACAAGCTTTGGACCCATGAACTAAGAAGGTAGTGTATAGTCGAGATGTGGTATTTAGAGAAAAAAAATATGTTTTCAAACATGAAGTCCTACCAAAGGAGGAAGAACCAACGAAAATATAGTTTGAATTGAAGGAAAATGAATCAGACTCCATAGAAGAACATGAATAAGAAGAAGATGGCCCTCATACTCCAGTATTGAGGAGACTGTTTCAGGAAATAAGGAAACCATAAAGGTATACTCCACCTGATTTTCATTCAAATTTTGCTTTGTTTATTACTAATGGTGAGCCTAGAATTGTTAGGGAGGCAGTGGATTGAGATGATGGAAAACTTTGGAAAAAGGCCATGGTTGAAGAAATGGCAGCCTTGGACAATAATGAGACTTGAGATCTAGTGGAGTTGTCGACTGGAAGAAATCTCATTGGAAGCAAATGGGTGTTTAAGAAGAAGTTGAATGAAGAAGGAAAAGTTGAGAAATACAAAATTCGGTTAGTAGCAAAGGGTTATTCCCAGGTAGAGGGAATTGATTTTTGTGAATTTTTTTCTCCTGTTGCCAAATTAACTTAAATTAGATTTCTTTTATATGTTACTGTCATGTTTTATTTTGAAATAGAAAAGATGGATGTGAAGAAAACACTTCTACATGGGGATATGGAAGAAGAAATCTACATAAAGTGTCCAAAAGAATTTGCAGTGAAGGGAAATAAAGACCTGGTATGTTGGATGGAAAAGTCCCTGTATGGGTTAAAACAATCACCAAGGATGTGGTATAACAAATTTGATACTTATATGTTGGGACTTGGCTTCACATAGAGAAAAGTGAATCACTATATGTATTTCAAATTAGTTGGTGATCGTCTTATTTATTTGGTCTTGTATGTGGATGATATGTTGCAGATAGGAAATGAAAAGAAGATTATCTAGGATGTGAAAACCTAGTTGTCCTCTAAATTTGACATGAAGGATCTTGGTGTTGCGAATTTCATTTTGGGAATGACAATTAAAAGAGATTAGGTAAACATGAAACTCTGGTTAAATTAGAGGAAATATGTCAAGACAATATTGCAGAGGTTTAATATGCAGGAATGTAAACTGATCAAGGTTCCTATTCCCATAGTTGTAAAGTTATTCGCGGATCAACGTCCCAATATAGAGGAAGAGGAAGAGGACGTGTCCCATTTTCCATATGTGAGTGTGGTTGGCAGTTTGATGTATGCAATGGTCTGTACTAGACTAAACATTGCACATGTAGTGGGAGTTTTGAGCAGGTATATGTCAAAACTAGGGAAGGGGCATTGGATAATAATAGAGAGGGATTTCAGATATTTGCATGGCACTACTAATTATGGATTGTGCTACCAAGGAAGACTGGGATTCAACAAAGTGTTGGAAATACGCTTTGTTGATGCAATCTGGGTTGGATTTCTGGATCGAAGAAGATCTACAAGCGGGTATGTGTTTAACCTGTCTGGAGGAACAATCAATTGGATGAGAAAAAGACATCCTGTAGTGGCACTCTCAACTACAAAAGATGAATACATGGAAACCATTTGTGCAGGAAATGAAGCAATATGGTTTCAAAGATTGTATTTAGGTATTGGGTTGGTACACCAATCTATAAGGATAGATTGTGATAATCATAGTGTAATCTTCCTAGGGAAGAACTCGACTTATTATTCAAAGACAAAGCATATTGATGTTCAATATCACTTTTTGAGAGACATGGTTGAAGAAAAGAAGGTGTTGTTGATGAAGGTGGACATTTTGGAGAATGTTGTAGATTCATTAACAAGATCTGTGAGCACTGAGAAGTTCTCTTGGTGTAGAGGATCTATGGGAATTTCTGCCTTGGATTTTTTACTATGTAATCATGTAACCCTCTATATGTATAGAAAACAACAACTAGGAGAATTTTGGTTATGTGTTATATTCTTTTCAAGATTGGTAAGCAAAAAACATGATGTAGAGGTAAAAATAGTGTTTGAGAAAGAAACCTGCAGGATGGTTCGAGGAAAAATGGTGTTGCTGAAGGTAGTTCAGTTTGGAACTCTGTATAAGCTACAAGGAAGAACTATTAGTGATGGATGTAATAGTTTCGTTGTTCTTGAGATTGGAGCTGAAGTTGAAAAAACTCCTACAATATTAGGATACAAGGCTATGTTGTGGCATCAAAGACTAGGGCATATTAGAGAGAAGGGCCTTTTACCACTACATGGTAAACGTATGGTTGAAGGTATGTCTAAGTGTTATCTGGATTTTGATTTCTGTCAAAATTGTGTATATGGGAAGCATAATCAGGTAATGTTCCCCTATGGTGCAACGAGGGTAGAGGGAATTTTAAATTTGGTACACAATGATGTGTTTGGACCTGTGTCAGTTCCATCACTGGAAAAATATGTGTATTATCTCTCATTTATAGATGACTTCTCAAGGAATACATCGATATATTTCCTTTGGAAGAAATATGAAGTCCTTAACATGTTGAAAGAGTTTAAGGCTCTTGTGGAGAATCAAATAGAGAAAATAATTAAGCAGTTGAGGACAGATAATGGCAGAGAGTTCTGCAAAAATGAATTCAAGGAATTTTGTAAGAAGTGTAGTATAGAAAGGAAGAAGACTACTCCATATACACCTCAGTAGAATGGAGTTGCAGAAAGGATGAACATGACGCTGGTGGAAAAAGAACGATGCATGCTCAGTGGTGCTAGGATAGGACGAGAATTATGGGAAAAGGCAGTGGGTAGTGCATGTTACTTGGTCAATCAATCACCCTCATCAATACTGGATGAAAAGACTCCACACAAGGTATGGATTGGTAAGAAACCCTCTCTGACACATCTCAGGGTATTTGGCTATGATTCCTATGTTCACGTTCCAAAGGAAAACATGAGTAAGCTAGATAAAAGGCTAAAAAGTGTATCTTTATTGGGTATAAAGATGGTTTGAAAGGTAACAAGCTTTAGAACCCATGAACTAAGAAGGTAGTGTATAGTCGAGATGTGGTATTTAGAGAAAAAACTGATGTTGTCAAACATGAATTCCTACCAAAGGAGGAAGAAACAAAGAAAATAGAGTTTGAATTGAAGGAAAATGAATCAGACTCCCTCAAAGAACATGAATCAGAAGAAGAAGGCCCTTATACTCCAGTATTGAGGAGATTGTTTCAGGAAAGAAGGCAACCAGAAAGGTATACTCCACCTGATTTTCATTCAAATTTTTCTTTGTTTATTACTAATGATGATCCTAGAATTGTTAGGGAGACAGTGGATTCAGATGATGGAAAACTTTGGGAAAAGGCCATGGTTGAAGAAATGGAAGCCTTGGACAAGAATGAGACTTGAGATCTAGTGCAGTTGTCGAATTGAAGAAATCTCATTGGAATCAAATGGGTGTTTAAGAAGAAGTTGAATGAAGAAAGCAAAGTGGAGAAATACAAAATTCGGTTAGTAGCAAAGGGTTATTCCCAGGTAGAGGAAACTGATTTTGGTGAAATGTTTTCTCTTGTTGCCAAATTAACTTAAATTAGATTTCTTTTATATGTTACTATCACATTTTATTTTGAAGTAGAAAAGATGGATGTGAAGACAACACTCCTACATGGGGATATGGAAGAATAAATATACATAAAGAAGCCAGGAGGCTTTGTAGTGAGGGGAAATAAAGACTTGGTATGTGGGATGAAAAAGTCCCTGTATGGGGTAAAACAATCACCAAGGATGTGGTATAAAAAATTTGATACTTATATGTTGGGATTTGGCTTCACATGGAGCAAAGAGAATCATTGTGTGTATTTCAAATTAGTTGGTGATCGTCTTATTTATATGGTATTGTTTGTGGATGATATGTTGTTGATAGGAAATGACAAGGAGATTATCTAGGATGTGAAAACCCAATTGTCCTCTAAATTTGACATGAAGGATCTTGGTGCTGCAAATTCCATTTTGGCATGGCAATTAAAAGAGATCAGGTAAACATGAAACTCTGGTTAAATTAGAGAAAATATGTTGAGACAATATTGCAGAGGTTTAATATGTAGGAATGTGAAACGATCAAGGTTCCTATTCCTGTAGTTGTAAATTTATTCGAGGATCAATGTCCCAAGAGACATGAAGAGGAAGAGGACATGTCCTGTTTTCCATATGCGAGTGCGATTGGTAGTTTGATGTATGCAATGGTCTGTACTAGACTGAACATTTGACATGTAGTGGGAGTTTTGAGCAGGTATATGCCAAAACTAGGGAAGGAGAATTGGACAATAGTAAAGAGGGATTTCAGGTATTTGCATGACACTAAAAATTATGGATTATGCTACCAGGGAAGACTGATATTGGACAAAGTGTTGGATGTACATGGATTTGTTGATGCAGACTGGGCTGGAGATATGGATCAAAGAAGATCTACAAGCGAGTATGTGTTTAACCTGTTTGGAGGAACAATCAATTGGATGAGAAAACGATAGCTTGTAGTGGCACTCTCAACTACAAAAGTTGAATACAAGGCAACCATTCATGCAAGAATTGAATCAATATGGTTACAAAGATTGTGTTTAGGTATTGGGTTGGTACAACAAGTTGTAAGGATAGATTGTGATAATCATAGTGTAATATTCCTAGGGAAGAACCCTACTTATCATTCGAAGACAAAGCATATTGATGTTTAGCATCACTTTGTGAGAGGCTTGGTTGAAGAAAAGAAGGTGTTGTTGATGAAGATGGACATTTTTGAGAATGTTACAGATTCATTAACAAAATCTGTGAGCACTGAGAAGTTCTATTGGTGTAGAGGATCTATGGGAATTTATTCCCTAGATTGTTGACTATGTAATTATGTAACCCTTTGTATGCATAGAAAACAACATCTGGGAGCATTTTGGGTGTGTGTTATATTCTTTGCAAGATTGGTCCCATATAATATACACTGATATGGGAGAAAGGAGGGGTAGGGGGGGGTGTTAGATTTCCAGAGTGCACCCAAACTCGTTGCACACACACCTCAGGTATGGTGTAGGTTCTCAACAACATATACAAAATACAATTTGAACTTTTAACATAAACACACTGAGATTCCTAACAACTTAGCACAATGAAAAATTCAAAACCAACAATTAGATCATGTAGAGTATGGAACGATTTGATGCCCAAAATCACTGTTCTTAAAACCAAAAAAAATGGCTCCCGTACCATGGACAATGACCCAATTTTGTACAAAAGAAAATGTGAAAACACTTACAAAACCTTCCTCGGTTTTCATGCATAAATCTGGTCAACTCGTCTCACTGTAACAACCCTACAATTTTCTTTTTGCTCCAAAATTGTCCCAAAATCTTAGCTCAGTTAGCTCGCCAAAATGTTTTCCTAGTACACAAAGGATGCCCTAAAAAATTCTCTCAAGCTTCCCTCAAACTATCCTCCAGTATGTTGTTAGGTTTCTGCAACAACCTTGCAATGCTTCCCTAAGACTACTATAACAATATTACATCCTGTGGCGGTTAGGGTGGCTATAGTAGCCCAAAATATCTCCCTAGCAAGCCTGTCGCTGACTTCTGAGCCTCTAGAGTAGCCCCAACACTTGGCTGCTATCCTAAACCACTAGGCCGAGTCTCCTCCTTATCCGTGACAACCCTCTTCTCTATTCAGAAAATGTCGAAACCACAGGACGAGCCCTCTAGGATTAGAAGATGACCTCGCCTTGGCCTGCGAGAACCTCCTTTTGCCTTGGTCATTCCCTCATCCATCCCTACATAATCTTACACATGGTTTTCATCGATGGTTTTGTAATTTTGGTGAAGGAATTAGATTTTCTTACTAATCTGGGTCAATAGATTAGGGGTTCAGATGCCACAAGATACTATATGTACATTGTATTGTAAACAATGAAGAAGATGACGAATAGAAGATTAGAGGTGTGGCTCTAAACATGTTGTTGGTTTTCTCGGTTTGGGTTTCCACGGTAAAAATATATGTGTAATCTGTGTGTGTGCCATTGTATCTTTTATGTTTTTTATTAAGAATCTATTTGCAGTAATTAATTGTACAAGGTCAAAATATATGTTGTATGCATATTTATTAGAGCCATTATAGCCACATCCCTATGATCTCATCCTCATCTATTTATTCTCATTATTTTCGTGCACCTTTAAGGAGAGTCCTTACCGCCACTCTCTCCTTCTATGTGGAGAATCAATGCTCTACTTTCTCATCCTAAGGGAACACACCTATGTCAACTTGTGTTGGTTCTCTCCTTCTATGCCTACAAGAATAGTCCCATTCACCCAACCCACCCTACCTCATAACACTAGGCTAATCCTCATCCATATCCACATGTCCCAATGCATGTGTCAATATAGGTAAATGCTCAAACACTATATACCAATGTCATATGAGTGAGGTTACCTACCACTACAAATGTCATCATGCCCATATTTTTGTAAACAATGTGGCTAACTTAGGTGGTGCTTTCATGCCTCACTCCCTTTGTGCATTTCCTCATGATTGACCAAAAATTGTTAGGAATGGAACTAGTGTTTTAATTAGTTGTCAACAGTCTAAGCATGATGGTAGCAATGATGGTCCTTGACTATGTTGTATATGTTGGATTACTTCACACACACCTAGGATTTATTTTTCCTAAGGTTTTCCCTATGTTTATTAGTCATTATCCAATATCCTAAAGTTTAGGGGAGAATATTCCCCTCGGAGAATATTCTCTTCAGTTTTCACTTCAGTTTGATCAATTGAGTGGAGTCTAGATGCTACATTGGGATTATCACCATGCAACATTGGGGTCATCACCAACTAATGCGCATTTTCCTTGGGATCATCACCATACTAGCGCATTACTCATGATTCCCTGATCTCCTCCTCACTTCACTCTGTTTCAGTGAGTTAATTGAAGACTGATAGACTAGTTAACTCATCTAGGTGGAAGTTCACTCCCGTAACTTTCCGAGAGACTAGAATAGGTGGTAGTTTACTCCCGTAATTGTTGGTGTGTGTCTAGATCACTCTATACCACCACTATGGTGCACATTGGTTGAGTTATACATTGTATATCATGTGTAAATTATTATTCATTCATTTGGTTAATGATAATTCTTCCATTGTTTCTCTCTTGGTTCTTCTTTCTCATATTCTCTTTGCAAATGTGTGTGTCAATTTATAGCTAGATCAATTCTATGTAGATTCAACACATTTACATGGTATCAAAGCTGACAAAATGCTAGGGAAAATACACACCAAATTATTTTTGCAGGTATCGAAGATTGAAGGTAGCGGAAAAATGGAATTTCCAAAAGAATTCATTCTTACACCTTACAACATCTTTGCATGGAAGGAGAAGATGATAATACATCTTCAAAGAAGAGCATTTTATAGGTTAACCATGAACACAGAGACAAAACCAACATCATCCATAGAAAAATCCAAGTATCTAAATCGAATGGATGAAGCGTTCAAAACAATTTGTAGTCTCATTTCTCCTAAACTCCTCTTTCACATATCCTCTTGTAAAACCCCCAATGAAGCCTAGACCACCATGGAAGGGATTTTTGGAAAACAATATGAGATGAGGGGACGCATGCTCGATTTGGAATGTCTCACATTGGATCCAAAAATCTTCTACAATCTCCAAGATTTCTTTACCAAATATAAAGATTTGTTGTCGCAACTCAAAGCTTGCAGGGTTGATAAATCTAAGGAGGAGAAACAAATGGTTCTCACCATTCTCTTCAAACTTGGTCCAGAATACTCAGTGTTTGTATCCACATTTCATTTAGTTATATTTTCCTCTAGATCTACCTGGACGATGCCCTCTCTTGAGGCCTTTATCGAGTCTCTGACACAAGAGCAAAACAAGCTCATCAATATGGGAAAAATCAAAGGCCCAAAGGCGCATTCACTTACTGTGCAAGATGGTAGCAATCATCAATATCATAAATCTAAATAAAAAGACAAAAGGAAAGCACATGAAAATCCAAATAAGGAAGGGTACTCAAAACACTTCAATGATGCCTCTGGATCCAAAGGTGGAAAGGGAAGAAAAATGGAGAAATGCAATTACTTCCATAAAGGATTCCATCCAGAATCTGCATGTATGAAGAAACAAATAGATCTAATGAACCAAATACTTTAGAAAAACAACCTTGGAGATCGCATCCCCGAGGGTGCCAAGAAGAAGAAGCCAGAAGATCAAAATCCCAAGAAAGACAATTCTAGACATGCTTGGATTGCCATCAACTCCTCTCTCGATGCTTGGATCGTAGATTCAGGTTCATCACATCACATGGCTGCCACAAAATAATTCTATTCTTCATTGGATGCATGCAAAGGTCCTCCTATTCTGATGGGGCACAACTCTCCAGTCGAGGTCACCTACAAAGGAAGAATTAAACTCACAAATAGAAGATTCGAGAATGTGTTGCACGTTCCCAAATTTTCCATCAATCTTCTCTTCGTGTATCAGATGAAAAATTTCGGCACCGAAAAGAGATTCATATTCACACCTGATGTAGTGGAAATCTATGACATGCAAACCAATTATAGGGTTGCTACCAGTGAGGTGAATCATCAATCTATACTTTACACACCAGATTCTGCATTATTGCTTTCCCATGCTGATGAAAGTAGTAGGATATGGCACGAAAGGTCCAGGCATTTAAATTTAAGATATATGCAACAACTTAGAAATCAAGGAATGGTTGATGGTCTACCTGACATCCACTTATCCAAAGGAATTTGTGAGGGATGTGTTCTTGGAAAACACCCTCAAGAGAAATTTGACAAAGGAAAGACTCAGAGAGCTTCCTCTCCTTTAGATCTGATCCATAGTGACCTCATGGGAACTTTTATGCATCCATCAATCAGTAAAGAAAGGTACATGCTCATTTTTGTTGATGATTTCTCATGCTTCACATTGATTTACTTTCTCAGGAAAAAATCATAGGTTTTTCAACACCTCAAAGATTTCAAAGCCCTTGTTGAGATCCAGTTAGGAAAGAAAATTAAAATCCTATGAACATATAATGGGGGAGAGTATGTCAACCATGAGATACAAAATATTTGTCATGAGAAAATTATTGAGTTGCAACACACAATTCCCTATACTCCGCAACAAAACAAAGTTGTTGAGCGGAAAAATAGATCTCTAAAAGAGATGGCATCTTGCATGCTACTTATTATGGGACAAAGCACTTAATTGTGCAACCTAAATCCAAAACATATATCCCCATAGATCTTTCAAGGATAAGAACCCCTACGAGGCTTGGAGCGACCTCAAACCAGAAGTGACCCACTTTCGTATTTTCGGTTCACGTGCATGGTCCATGATTCCCTCTTAGAAGAGGAAGGCACTTGATCCACAGAGCAGATAGTGTATATTTGTTGGACACCCCGATAGTGTGAAGGGATACAAACTTATTGATATTTCCTCAGACTGAATCATCATTGAGTGAAGTGTCCAATTCGAGGAAAGTGTCTCGCATGTACCTGAACAACCACATGCATACACCTTTTTTCTTCCACCTGTCAGAGATGATGATTATGCACATGCCGACTCTTCTTCAGATGAGAGTTTTGATTTACAGGATTCATATGATCTAGATATAGAGTCAGTATAGGAAGATGTAGATTTAGTGCATCCAGATGCAAATGCAAAACCATAGTCGAGGCCCAAGTGGGCCAAGACTACTCTTCGGGATGCAAGGGATCTTCTTGGGGATCCAAATGATACTAGGAGGACTCGATCTTATTTCTAGGAGCCTCCTCTTGCACTCACTTCCACTGAACCATTTCCACCCAGGAATATTTTCTTGGTTCAATCTTCAGATCCACAGTCTTATGGCGAGGTTGTTGGAAATCCCTTTTGGGAATTCGTCATGGAGGAGTACAATTCCCTCCTCGAGAACCATACTTGATATCTAGTTCCCCTTTCTTCTGGAAGGAAACTTGTCAGGTGCATATGGGTCTATAAGACTAAGAGCGCAACAGATGGACATATTAGCAGATACAAAGCCATGATAGTTGCCAAAGGATTTCATCAGGTGCATGGCATTGACTATGATGAGACCTTCGCTCCAATAGAAAAGATGGATTCCATACGTTTGGCACTTTCCATTGTGACAACCAAGGGATGGGAAGTCCATCAGATGGATGTGAAGAATGAATTTTTTCACGATGATCTCTCTGAGGATATCTATATGGAGCAGCCCCAAGGATTTATGCATGATTCATCTTTATTCTGTCGGCTAAAGAAGTCTCTTTATGGCCTTAAGAAGGCTCTTAGGGCATGGTATGCCAAGATGGACTCTTACCTGCTGTCACAAAACTTTGCATGTTGTAAGTCAGACCTAAATGTTTACCTGCTTAGGATGACTGATTCACTTCTACTCCTAGTTATGTATGCTGATGATTTGTTGATCATCGGTTGCTCGAATTCAGCGATTGATGCAGTCAAGAAGATTCTGCATGAAAGGTTCTTGATGATGGACATGGGTCCACTACATTTCTTCTTTGGACTTGAGATTAGTTAGGATGCATCAGGAATCAAACTGTCTCAGGCCAAGTATGCACGAGATCTGCTTAAGAGATTTCACATGACAGATTGCAAGTCTTCCCCGACTCCTTTCCTATCAGGAGTCAAACTTGAGGATGGCGGGGATACTCCACTGGTTGAAAACACACTGTACATACAACTAGTGGGAAGCTTGTTGTATTGCACACACTCCAGACCAGACCTCTTCTATGCAGTTGGAGCAGTCTCCAGGTTGATCCAGGAGTTGCATGAGCTACATTGTGGAAGGATGTAAAGCGTATCCTTCGATACATACAAGGCACCATCACCTTTGGAATTCATTATGTAGCAAACTCTACATTGGATCTCATTGGGTTCATTGATTCTGACTAGGATGATGATAACATTAATCGCAAGTCCACATTTGGTTACTCGGTATTGGTTTCGGTCCTATTTGTTGGTCGAGAAAGAAGAATGATGCTATTTCTCTATCTTCAGTCGAGCCAGAGTATAGAGGGGTAGTTAACATAACCATTCAGGCTATGTGGCTACACCATTTTCTCATTGATTTAGGCATTTAGTTTCATCGACCGATCGTCATCTGGTGTGACAACTAGAACCACGAGGGGATCATCGACCTGTAGTTTTTTCCTTCAACATAACAAATTGCAAACATCTTCACCAAGACCTTCATTGATCAAAAGTTCCATTCTTTGCGAAGTCATCTTGCAATGAAGGACACAGTTGCTTAGAAATTGT
>ML779434.1:269946-282803 GCA_009831015.1 Picea engelmannii | reverse complement strand
GGGGGGGGGGGGTTCCCATGAGGTTTTCCCTCTTTCCTCGTTTATTCCAGTGTATCTTTTCTATTTGGGTACCTAACATGGCCTCGTTGTTGGGACCCATTCTTTATTTTCACCATAGTGATGTTCATGGGTGTTGGAGTACTTCACACACACCTATGATTTCTTTTTCCTAAGGTTTTCCTATGTTTATTAGTCATTATCCAGTCTCCTAAAGTTTATGGGAGAATATTCCTCTGGGAGAATATTCTCTTCAGTTTTCACTTCAGTTTGATCAGTTGAGTGGAGTCTAGATGATACATTGGGATTATCACCATGCAACATTGGGATCATCATCAGCTAATGCACACTTTCCTTGGGATCATCACTAGACTAGCACATTATTAATGATTCCCTGATCTCCTCCTCACTTCACTATGTTTCAGTTAGTTAATTGAAGACTGATAGAGTAGTTAACTCAACTATTGGCAGTTCACTCCCGTAACTGTCCGAGAGACTAGACTGCAGTTTACTCTCGTAATTGTTGGTGTGTGTTCATATCACGCTAGACCACCACTATGGTGCATTGGCTTCTCCTCCAGTGTGGATTGGTTGAGTTATAGATAGTATATCATGTGTAAATTATTATTCATTCATTTGATTATTGAGAATTCTTCCATTCTTTCTCTCCTGCTTCTTCTTTCTCATATTCTCTCTGCAAATGTGTGTGTCAATTTCTAGCTAGATCTATTCTATGCAGGTTCAACACGTTACATGATAATTTACTATCTTAATGGAACTTAGTACTGCCCCTCTATTTTCCCAGTCCTCATAACCAACATGGCCTCCTAGTAAACCATTTTTTGTTTCTCTCAATCCAATAATGTCTGATGGGATTCCCACACCATCCTCAAATATGCATCCATGGCTTAGACCATAGATATGTCACGTATCCTTCATTGTGAGTGGAAGATCTCTCCCAATAAACCTAAACACATGCTTCTTTAGGTCCCACAACATCACAAGGTCACATAGGATCTAAGTCTATACACAATAGTCTTGACTTGAGAAACAATTGCTAGGCCACCCCTCCTCAATACCCATTTCTCTGTCTTTAAGGAGACCATACCAATATATCGACCAACCCTTATTTTCTTGACTATTAATTACCTCAATCTAGATTTTTCGACCCATATCACTATACCTCCATCGTCTTATAGACATCCAAAGACTTTTTGTTTATTATCATATTGGGTTAGAGATATACAAAATTCTAAAAAATGCAATTTTCCTTGAGATCAAATCTCCTTGTCATTACTAGTTGGAAACACACGATCACATCATTGAGGCACATTCCAACACTAAGGAATAGTTCCACCATTTTCAACCCTCATGGGCCCACCAAAACATTTTTGATACATAAAAATCACAAAATATAACTTTTGGAATTAATTTCATCCAATTTGATGGTAGATTCAACCCAAATTTTGCATTCTCAAATTAACTCTAGGGTATGGGGCTTACTTATCCTACATTTGTGTCATTGGTTGCATGTCATATTTACTTTCAAATTTTAGTATATGGTCCAACACATCTTATAGGTCATATCAATTCAATGGCTCTCAATTCATGATTGCAACACGAATTATTTTTCCCACCTCATTAGTTTTTCATCTTATATTTCATTATCTCATGTTGATCATGCATTATCCATCCTGTTAATCCTTTCTTATGTCATTCATCTAGTTCCTTGTTAGGGGTTGTGGGAATAAACTTAGGTGTTTGGTGGTTAGGATTATCTTTGGTTTGTCTACTACAACATGAGCCCAACATTTTGATTGCATTTTGACTGATATTTTATGAGCAGAACAAAATGAATATAGCTTATTAACATGTGCTTAAAACAAAATAACAGAGATACAATAAAACTGGTTTTCTATTCAATAAAGAAATAAGTTGGAAACTGTAAAATGCAGCGGAAACAAGCTTGCTGGAATGGTGGCGACTTATCTCTGAGAATAGATGTGACGACTGCGCTCATTCGCAAGAAGATGATTACAATGAGGCTTTGAAGGCCTTTTTACAATAAGCAGGAATGTCAAAAACCTTAGACATCCAAAAACCTAACCCTAGGAGATGAAGTGCCAAAAGTCACGTGGGCCCCGTTTGGGTAAGTTAGTACATCAACTTCCCGGGGTCATAACTTTTGCATACGATCTCCATTTTAGGCGTATGATAGCCCGTTGGAAAGGTATCACTGAGGAGATTCATTTTAGGGCAATATGGAAGGAACTTCCATATTGAAAACTTGTTTTCCCAAAAAACATCGTTTAGGGCCTAAAAAAAAGGCTCCAGAAGTGAAAACTGCTAAAAATAGTAAATTACCAAAATTGCTAGAAAACTATTTTGAGCCAGTTGCAAAATGTGGGTGGCCACCGATATCCATATGGATCATTTTATGGGTACCAATTTAGGTAAAATTTTTATCCCACTTTCAACCTATTTCTTGTCCATAACAATTTTGACTTAAATAATACAAGTGGACATTAAGTTCAAAATATGAGTCATAATTATGGTCGATATATAGGTTGATATTGGGGTGGAATAGTGGGTGGAAATATGCATTGTTATAAGTGTGAAACATAATGAAATATAGGTAAAAAAATTTCTTTTCACATGGCATAATTTTTTTTCCTTCTTAAAATTGAAATAGACAAAAAATATATTAAAGGAAAGCTGAAGTCGCATCATACAATGAATTAATTCAATCCATATAGAGAGCCTAATTCCGAGACTACAAAATTTCCAAAATAAGTAAGGGGACTACCTACAACCGAGTTTTCTTTTATAATCTTCTTAAAAAAAATAGCAACCCTGCTACTATAGATTCTAACAAACTATCCTAGCATATATTTCTATTTACAAAACATAAAAACCTAGACTTAATCCGATGGACGATGTCATCCTCTATTACTGTTTCTTACGGAGAGCCTACTAAATTTTTAGGGCTTATGATAGATTTTGGAATCAATTGGGAAAACATGTTGTATAGATGTAAGTGTTTCCATTTGAGTGCTTTGAGATGCCATTCTTACCTCCAATTCTACATTTTTAGCCATCAATTGTTCAAGCTAAGTATACACATTTCTATTAATATGAGAGATTGTTGCTTGGAGATCCTTTGTATGACGAGCCATTCTCCTAATAATTCTATGAACTTTAGCGATGTCACAAAGATCAGAACAACTTGGGCGATGGTGTCCATCCATGATGAGAGTAGTGGCGTCCTTAAGTGACTGAGACATAAACTAATTAGAACAACTCAGAAGGGTAAATAACTCTAACTCCTAATACTCCTTAGATTTCCAATGTAGATCATATAGAGAATGGGGCCCAAAAGAAAATACCTCCAACATTTAATGAGCACCAAAAGAGGAAGAAAATACCCTAACATCTTGAAGGGAAACCAAGATGGCCAACAAAGCCTCCACTCGAATCTCCACATGAAGATAAAATCCTTGATAACATGCAAATTCTAATTAGAGATGACCTCTTCAGACTTCCATGCTCCCACAAAGGAAGGGTGAAATAGGAAACACTCTAGGAGAACAAAATAAATTCCACCTTGACTATGGAGACTCATCATTATGCCCATAAATCCTCTCCTCTAGCCGAGATGAGATAATCAAATGAAGGTGTGAGGGGGATGAGGGAACTAAAGATGTGATGCATCTGGTTTGAAGTGCCTTGCCACTTGTGTTGAAATTCAAATTGCACGACCTTCCTATGGTTATTATTGTGAATATTCATGGGAGATGGTCAAGATATGGTCCAAATTGCATGCCCTTCCTATGGTTCTTAATGTGAATATCCATGGGAGATAGTAAAGATATGGAACCACCTCATTTTCCCTCAAAAATCTTGATTCATGAGAACACCATTATTTTCCATTAACTTAGCTTGAGTATTAAGGTTTTATAGGATATGTTAGTACACTGTTGAATCAAAATACCTTGTATTTTTTTGAATTCAATCAATCAATATATCAAGGCTTGATGACTTAGATGATGTTGGGTTTCTCATTTTCCAAATGATAAGAGAATCATCGAAAAGTACACATCCCCTCCTTCTTGGTTTTTGCTTTTGTAGAAGGAGCATCTTCATATCCCTTCCCTCTCTCAACAATTTTGGATCTACATTGATTCTTATAGTTCCCTTCTTTTCCACATCTCCAGTATGACTTTACAAACTTTCCAAGAGAATAAGATCTTCCCTTGGATTTGGATCTCCCACTTGAGGACTTAGATCTATTTCTTTCCTGGGAGTGTCCTCTTGAAAATAATACATCTGTGCTCTGTCCTTCCATGTTCTTCTTCCTCATCTCCTTCGACAACAAAGATGAGACTACATCATCAGAACTTAAATTAGTTTCATTACTACCTATGGCCACAACTAGACTATCCCACGAGTTTGGTAATGATCACAATAACATGATACACTTATCTTCATCATAAATATTGATAGAAATAGATAATAACCTATGTACCACTGTATTGAAGGCGTTTAGATGATCTATCACCAAGTCTCCATCTTTCATCCTTAGGTTATACAACTTCTTCTATAGGAAAAATTTGATTACCAAGGACTTAGACTGATACAAAGTCCCCAAATTATTCCAGAAATCCTTGGTCGTATCTTCCCCTAACACATTCAATAATATTGAATCTGAGAAACACAACCAGATTGTGCTCTTCACCTTCCGATCCAACTTTTCCCATTCTTCTATCGATGTTCCTCTAGGTGTAGTACCTGGATCCAAAATGATTCACTGATCTTTTTCCACCAACAAATCTTCCATCTTGATCTTCCACAACTCAAAAATTTTCCCATTAAATTTCTCGATCTCTATTTTTGAATTTCTCGCCATTTCTTTCCACCTAAAGAATCAATACCACATATCTACAACTATAACAAGGCTTATCACAAACCTGAGTCAAATCCTCAGCCACAAAGGCGTCCCCCTGAATCCAATAATTGCTCTAATACCAAATGTAGATTTTAACCTTGTACAATTAATTACTGAAAACATATCTTAATAAAATAGAAAAGATACAATATCACACACACACACACACACACATTAGGCAAAGATTTTACCCTGGAAACCCAAACCGGGAAAACCAACAACCTGTTTAGAGTCACACCTCTAATCTTCTATTCATATATCTTCATTGTTTACAATTCAATATATGTGTGTGTGTGTGTACACACACACACACACACACACACACACACATAGATAGGATCATGTAGCACCCAAAATCCCTAATCCATTGACCTAGATTAGTCAACAACCATAATTCCTAAATTGAAATTAGAAAACCATGTGCGGAAAAACCACTAAAAATGGACGCATAAAATGCCGATTTGTTTTGGGTGTTTCCATCGAACCCGCGTAGGGGGGATACCAACTGTGACCCCTGGGTAGGGGGGATAGCACCTTCACTTGCAACCCCCTTGCACGCTCAACATAGTGCGAACACTAGGTCTAGTTGTGCAAAGAATATAACACATACACAACTTTGATTCCTTGGTTGAAAATTGCAAGGGAAAATGAGATGGGCCTTGGATACCCCATTTCATGAGATTCTCAACTATTAACATTTTCCCATATGCTAATATCCAACATAAAATATTTACTTTTGGTAACTTGTTTCCTTTCCATGTGAATCACCAAAGAATTGACCTTGTAGGATGAGATACATGTTCCAGCTGAATGATGTTCTTTCTTTGAAAAAATACACTCCTCCCTTTGGACCCCAACCTATGCTATTTGAAATAGAAATGCATAAAGGGCCTGCCCATCATAGGATAACATACATGAAATTAAGGTGGTTATTTAGATGTGTAGGAGGAGAAAGAGTTTTCCAAACCTTTTGATTTTTGGAACTATGATCCCACCTATATAGTGTGAACAAAGTCGTGATGCCATTCTCATTCATCCATTCCTTAATTCCTACTAATCCCTCATAGGAAGATGAAGGATCCCTACCCTCTCTTCTATATTCCTATATTTTAATTGATTTATAGTTTCTTGGAATCCAAGATAGATGATCCACAATAATATGTGCAACAATTTTACATAGTTTCCATATAGAGGGCCCATTTCCTTCCATAAGGTATTTCTCCAAACAAGTCACTTTTCTTGACTGAGAGTACTTTTTACTTATGACCAATTTCCACCATTTTCTGACTCACTCGAGATCAATGTCCAAAGAATTTTTTCTCCCAAATCTAAGTTCATCAACTATGGGTCCTTGTGACCAAGCCCCCCATTTTCCTCTTTAGCCTAAACTACATTCCAATTCACCATATGAAACTTCTTTGTGTTATTTTTTCCTCCTTACCATAGGAACTTTTGAATTCCCTTTGCTATTTGTTGCATTATGCCAATTGGGGCTAGCATATTTGAACCTTGGACGATTGGCAAGGTTGAGATGATAGATTTTATTATGACAATGCTCCCTATTGGATTAATTCAATATGACCCCCACTACTGCATTTTTCCTTTGATTTTTTGAACAATTCGGATCCAATCCAGAGATTTGGGAACACACATAGAAATAGGCATACCCAAATATTTGAAAGAGTTCTAATTTAAAACAGTAGGAATATTTACAATTCTAGAAATTGAGTGCATTAAAAGAGGAGATATGTTCCATCCATAAATGTGAATCTTAGCATTATTGATATTACCTTCAGAGACATTTAGGAATTGATTCAAGATATTTTTGAACCTCCCCACAATTATGGTTGAAGCGCCCCCCATGAGACGAGTATCGTTTACAAATTGAGAATGGTTAATAGCATTGAATCTGGTGACTATGAGGATCCCTTCGAGGTTGTCTAATGTCCTTTTTTTCTCCAATATTCAACTTAAACTTCCTACCATCAATATTTATAGAAGAATTTATAATGGATAGACTTGATGGAGTCTTCCCTTGCCTTGAAAAAAGGAAGTAGGTTGGTGATTGACAAGGGGAGCAATCCATGGGCATCATATGCATGCTCTTATCCAATGAATGACACACTTAACAAAACCAAATCTATGAAGGACATCAAACATGAAGGGATGGAGAACTCGGTTGAATGCATTAGCCATATCAATTTTAATAATCATTCTTTTTTCCCCACCACTTTTTCTTGAGTGGACAACCTCCTGGACCAGTAAAATATTATCTATAGTTAAACCCCCCTAATTTTCTCATATCAAAGTTGGTAGAATATATTTAATTTGATTTTCCAATATTTTGGTCATAATACCATGTGTAGATTTGCAAAAATAAATAGTCCTAAATCTATCAAAAGACAAAGGATGATTCTCCTTTGGAATTAGAGCAATAAAAGATGAATTCATACTTTTGAAAATTTTGTCCTTATTCATTGTCCAATTTAGCATACAACAGAGGTCAGATTTAATAATGAACCGACATGCTCTAAAGAAGTGAATTTAGAAACCATCCAGGCTTGGAGATAATGCTTCACATAACATAATTAACGACATATCATTGAGATAAATAATTTTCTTAAATTCAAATTGACAATTGAGAGATTATAAATTTTTGTAACTTTTTAATTCTAATATAATTTGTCACAATTTATTGTAATATTATGCACATCCAATATTAATTTGTCATAATATCATAATTTATTGTAACTTTGTAAGGATATGTGGTAATTTTTTATAATGTCATGCTTATCTAATATGAATTGGGTTTAGCTCGGGTGGTTGGGAGGAATGATTGTTATCCTCCCCACTCAAGTTCAATTTCCGTAAGTGACAAGTTGAGCTCATAACAAGTATATTGTTGTAATGGATTCAATATATATATTGACTGCATTGTAACATATGTGAAAAATATACAAGTGTAATTACCAATATCTCTTATAATTTATAGATCCAATATTCTTTGCTTCTCATTTGTCCTCTCCACATAAAAATGGACATATGCATTTTTTTGATCCGAGAATATTTGTTATACAATAAAAAAAGAATAATGAATACATGCAGTATTGCATTTCTTTGATATTGGTTATTTTAGTCACCTAGTAGTATAAGGATTTGGCCAACATTCATGTAGTCCATGAGGTAATGCATTTCCTTGATTGTGTTTTTTGAAACTTTTATTTATTTATTTATTTTTTTCTCATAAGACTCTAACTAATATCTTGTTGCATTTAATTAGATAACATTATTTTTTTCTATTATTTTTATCTAATTGAAATTTATACATGAACAAATTAAATAATTATAATAAGATGATGTCATGAAGTACTAAAAATAATATACTTTATATTATGATGATTATGATTAATTATATATATTTTTATTATAAGTACTATGAATTTATGTAATAATATTCTATTATTACCTAATAAAGTGAGATATTCTCCATTTATCTTTAACACTGTCTTCTTCTTCATGTTTTATCTTCCATACAAATGATGTATTAACATGAAATGAGTTTATGTACTTAGAAAGACTTTAAAACAACATATCCTTCCAATTTACAACCTTCATGTTGAATGCTTACAAATACCTTTAATTCCTTCATAAATATTTCTAAGAAAAACATCCATATATACTACTACGAACATCCACAAATTCAATACCATGTACAAAATTCACTAAAATACTTATTTGAATATCCATGAATCTTGACGGTAATTCCTTCTCCAAGGCCAAATGATTTCTGCGATCATTTCTGGTTATCGAAAAATATAATCAATAACTATGTCCCTTGAACTGATCCATATTCAGAACCCACTATAATGATATGAATTTGAATATCTCTTATGATTTAAATATTTAAAAAATTCAATATATATTTTCTAATTAGTTCATAATTAATATTTTGTAATATTTTCATAGATGTTAGTATTTTATGATGCAATGATAGATTAATTTGTAACCAATTTATTGATATTTACATTACAAAATCAAACACCCTTGCTGTAGTAACTCCAAATTTTCTCATTGAATTTTGTGCAACGATCCACAAACTCCATGTTTCTACAAAATTTCTGATGATGGCTATCTTCTTATAGTATTTTCTCTGGATAGATATATTGGTTTTCCTTGAAGCTGCTGTAAGGAATGAGACAATCCACGTCGAAGGTCCTGGATAATAAAAATGAACATCTTGTTTAGAGGGTTGAATATTGCTCAAAATGATAATTGTATATCTTAGAGACATTATAATTAGCATATCCGTGGTTATTCAAAAGGAGACCCCGAGATCATGTCAAAGAAAGGTCTCTTAGAGGAGATATAAGGAGATCATGTAAAAGAAAGGTCTCTTAGAGGAGATATAAGGAGATCATGTAAAAGATCCTCTTGCTTTGGGGAAAAGTGMGACACCAAGCGTGTCCGTTGCTTTGGGGAAAAGTGGGACACCAAGCGTGTGAGATGCACTCCAAACCACCTTACCCTTCATTCTATTTTCAAAATCCAGTTACATTAAAGGAGGCTGGAAATCAACACTCAAGCAGGGATGGAAGGCATAATTCTATGGAGGGGTTGGAAATCTCAAGCAGGGATGGAAGGCATAATTCTATATGGAGGGGTTGGAAAATTTTCACAGCTAAGGACAAAAGCTTTTGAAGAGCCTCGGGGGCCAAGATATATCGAAGAAGACCTAGAAACCTACAGAAGGATTCACCCCCATTTTGCAGAATTTGTACTTTTCTTTGTTTTCCACAATGCTTTTTTCCTGGTTTATTTTTTAAGTTTTTGAGCAGTTTTCTCTGTTATTCATAATCATTAGAGCACATGTTTGTGGAACATGATGCCTTTTATGAAAACCTATCAAAGCCAGAAGATAAACATACTCCATATAAAAGTATTATTAATCAAAATTTTGGAATTTATAACAAAAATTTAGTGGTTATTTGCATAAATTATGTGTATGTGCGTGATTTAGATCATCGAGTGATTCTGTTATAATCATGGGTATAACATACCTTCAATACATACTTTATGATATGGTGATGTGAATTGAGATAAATGACATATCAATAGTGAAAGTGAAAGCTTTCTCTAATGAAAAGCCATATCTTGTTGGAATCCTTAGTACATACATAATAACTTTTATAATTTGTATTTTATTTTTATTCAATAACAATATCTTTGTTTTCAAAATATATTAATAGTGCTTTCCTTCAACATAATTTTGCATACTTTTTTATTTAACACCTTTAAGTCATTCTTTGCATATTTTTTTATTTGATACTTTAAGTCCTTATTTAATAGATAATTTATTATCATATCAATAAAGGAAACACGAAGTAGATTCATTTTTAAAAATATGCATTTGGTTTAATAAATGTGTTATTTTCATGTTTTTAATAGGGGTAATAAATGTGTTATCTTCATGTACTTAGTAGGGTAAGGCATAATAATTTATTCACTAAAGAAAATTATTTTGTTCTTCATTGACTGTTTTGGTCAAAACTTTTGAATGTCTTGTTCACAATTGATCACCACATGGGCATGTACGAGCATGTATAATAACTCTGCATACAAAATTATGCAAAAATATTCTTATTAAGATAATATAATAATAATCATGTAGAGAATAATATTATCCATTTAGAAATTTATAAGGCTCGTATACTAGAAATTTAGTTCTTGTCTTTATATATTTTTCCTAAAACTACTATTCTTATCATAGAACATCATAAATCCTCTAAAATCAGGAGTGCACCAATATTTTATACCATAAAGTGTGAATTTTATGGCCTAGAAACACCATAAATTCTAAAATCATTTCATAAAACTTGTAATTTATCTATTAAAGACGCCAAATACATATCCACTTTCTTCACTTGATTCTTTCTAGTTACTAGTATATAGTTACTAGTATAACCAACATCAAGTGTTTTCTAGTTACAAGTATATAGTTACTAGTATAACCAACATCAAGTGTTCTCTTAACTTAGGTGCTTTTTTAATTGGCATTCAAAGTAAAATATTTTTGTTTATCAAAACTATGGGCCCTAGGCCATAGTCTCCACTTGCTAGATTGTTGGGAGTAGAAATTAACCCTATCCATTGTAAGACCAAATCTTTTTTGTTATCAACAATTTTTTTGGCCAACTAGATTCTCTGTGTTCCATTTTCCTTGAATTTGTTGGGATTCCCAAAACTCCATCACTACTTCTATTAAATGCATGCCATTTCATTATTTGGGACAATGATTTACATTGGAACAATTCAATGTACACCACTTTATTTGACGTTTTATTTTCCAATGACATCATTGTGAAAATGAGATTCTTGATGTTGTGGACACCTTTTCTCTCCTATATATATATATATAATGCAATCTTGGCATGCATGAATGGAATCATGGAACACCCATTATCCTTGACTACTATTTGTGATTCTTAGGTAGTTTTTGGAAGGTTATTATCCTTTGACAACAATTTGCCATGTGATGCATTGTTGGCACAAAACATATAATATGCACAATTATTATATTTCCAATTAATAAGAACTATATTGTATATAAGTAAAGTTTATAAAAAGTTGAAAATCAATTGGGTTGAATGATCCGGATTATTTTCGGCACGAAATGAGATCGGAGATATAATAAAGAAATGCACAGAGATATCGCAGGTATTCGATAATATAACATAAATGTATCGAAGATGCAACCATAAACACAGATATACAGTAATACACGATTTCTATTAATGAAAGAAATGTACAGAGACTGTAAAAATACAGAGTGGAAGACATGCTAGAATGGTGGCAGCTTATCTCTGAGAAGAGATGTGACCGCTACTCGCATTCGCAAGAAGATGGTTACAATGAGGCTCTGGAGGCCTTTTTACAATAATCGAGAATGCCAAAAGTCCTAGACATCCAAAAACCTAACCCTAGGAGATGAAGTTCCAAAAGTCACGTGGGCCCCGTTTGGGTAAGTTGGTGCATCAACTTCGCGGGGTCGTAACTTTTGCATACGATCTCCGTTTTAGGCGTGTGATAGCTCATTGGAAAGGTATCGTCGAGGAGATTCATTTTGGGGGCTCAATTACGCCTTTAGCTATCATTGAGAACCTCGATCTTGAAAAACCTTCATTTAGGCCCTCAAAATGGCCCCGAAAGTTAAAACCTGCTAAAAATAGTAAATTGCCAAAATTGCCATAAAGTTGTTTTGAGCCAGTTGGAAAAGGTGGGTGGCCACCAATATCCACCTGGGTCAATCCTCCCTCCTTAGGAAACAATGGTCTCCATTGCGTTGAGTTCCCGGGGGAGAAGGAAAAGCGTTTGTTGAATCTACATCTTGGTGAGTTGCTTGTCTTGTTGGAGACATCGCGCTKCTTGGTTTGTTGAAGGTCGTCACGAACMTGTGGCTGGAAGGGTTGGATCTTTTTAACCAGTCTGGCTACATGAGATGATTGTGTGTAGAAGGAATCTTTGTGCTTTGTTGCAACCTTGTCGACCTTCTTCTGTTGGATAGAAGGTGCTTGGGCTGAAGCTGTGGTGGTTGTAGTATCCTTTTGTTCCCCTTTCGAACAGATTGTGGAGAAGATGAATTTTGTAGTATGAGATACTACCTTGCGGCACTGTTTAGGTGGAGCAGTAACTGGAACTACCTCTGGTATCCTGTAGAGATGACCCCCGATAGTAATAATGACACTACGAGGTCGAGACTCATAGATAACATGGTGTTTCCACATATATGGATGACCCAAGAGAACATCACAGACATCCAATGGGGAAACATCACATAATACCTCATCCTTGAAGGGTTGGATGTCGTATGATAATCGACACTGCTGGCTGACACGAAGATCTCGTCCTTGGCGAAGCC